>VXBW01003750.1:22470-40253 GCA_013400375.1 Thinocorus orbignyianus
TTTTTTCAGCATTTACTGCCCTGTCCAGCATTTATCGCACTACTAATCATACCTTCTCCAGAATAATATTCTGTTGGTACAATATTTTCATCCCAAATAATCTTCTCTGTGGGATAAAGAGGCATCTGGTTGAGTTGCTGAATTTGAGATATTCGTCGCTCATGACGGGAAACCTGAGGAGAGGATGCCTTTTAGACTTCCGTAAGTCAAAAAGGGACAATAAAGCTACTTTTGAGATGTGAACATTAATCCATAAGACTCCTGGAGGTCACTTGCCATTGTCTCTCTTTTGATAAATTCTGGGTTTGCAGGTGTTTTTTAATTAAATATAAATAAATGACAGTGACATCAGAAGATGAACAACTACACAGTTCAACTACTGGTCACAGTACTATAATCGACCAACCACGTGGCTACTCAGCAGATCCAAAATGGCATAAGAAACCTGAAAACATTCAGTCAAGGCTTAGCAGAGAATCAACTTCAAATGAAATTAATTTTGCTTTCCATTAAACATATCGTCAATAGCTAACTAACACCACTCAGCCAGCAACAGCTAGTTTAAGAGGAGAAAAGTACGCATTCAATACTACAGTATGTTGTCTGAACAAGTATCTCTCCATGGTATCCATAAGCATACTACTATCATCTAAGCTTTAGATAATTATTTGAACAATTTTAAAGAAATCAACTACTATAAAAAAACCCAACAACAAACAAGTAAACAAACTATGAAAAAGACTTCAAAAACCAGCTATGCCATCCTAATACTGGTATCAGAGTAGAAGCCCCCGGTAATATTGTTATAGTGAACATCAGAAAAAAAACATTTGCGCATCAAACGCTATTTCAAATGGGTTTGGGGAAACAGATAGACACTGAATATCTAAGGCTACTTTGGCAGATTTTTTTGGCTTTAAAGCTGACAAAAATGTTACTACACAAAGTAATACCTTCTCTTTTCCAGAACTCAAAAACTGTTGCTGCGACTCTGCTTATTGATATTTACACTCAGACCAAACATACACAAACTAGTTTCTCAATGAAACTACGTTTATAAAGAAACATTTTCAAATACTTAATTTACATGCTTTTAAAGCCCATCTTTGGATGCAGTTTACTGTTTTAACACTGCTGTAGTCCAGCAAAAGGTCCTAAGTGGCTACTTTACTACAGTGCAATTGCTAGATTTAGCTGTATCTTGAGTCTGCAATGAAAAAAGTACAAGCAATATGAATTATGCTTTTACCAGCAACTCCAGCAGAAACTCCTTTTCGTAGCTGGAGTCCTCCCCGTTGGGCAGGGGCGGCAGCAGGCAGAGGTACGATGCCACCTGGTGGAGAACGTTTGAGCTGCACAGCAGAAGGAAAAAACAAAGCCTGCGTCACCGACACTGAAACACAACACAAAGCACTTGGGGGAACTTTCTTTTAGCTTTCCTTAAAAAACAAATTATTACCCAACTATGAATTTCAGCAGAGACCAGAAATTACAGGTCAGTATTTTAAGTGAAGAGATTTAAAACACTGATTTTTGGAATTGGGAGATTTAGGTTAGATACTAGGAAGAAATTCTTTCCTGTGAGGGTGGCGAGGCACTGGAACAGGTTGCCCAGAGAAGTTGTGGATGCCCCATCCCTGGAAATGTCCAAGGCCAGGCTGGATGGGGCTTGGAGCAACCTGCTCTAGTGGGAAGTGTCCCTGGCCATAGCAGGGGGGCTGGAACTCGATCTTTAAGGTCCCTTCCAACTCTAACTATTCTGTGATTCTAAAGCACTTCGCATGGGTGAAGCATGCTCAGCTGCAGGTATTAGCTGAACCACTCATCCACAATAAATACAGCAAGGTATGCATATTTACTGTTTCAAGACATGTACCTGAAATAAGAACCAAACAACAGAGCACACATTGCCTTTGTCAAAATACAGACTTTCATCCTTTTAATTGCAGCATTTAAAACACAGTACAGTAAACCTAGTGGTATACTTTTACAAATCGCTGTTGTAGTATTTGTACAAAACACAGTAAAAAAAGTCAAATTAAAAAAAGTTAGATGTTAACTACTCTAAGTGAATTACTGCGGCTACAACTACTTTAAGCAGCTAGCTATTTTCTAGAAAATTAGTACATTCATTAGAATAAAAGAAAATCCAGATATTTTTCTTATACTGGAATTCTAGCACTTCAGGACTAGTGGATGGAAACTCTCCCTGTGTCCCTATTTCAGCAGATGTAAAGGCACCATGAAAAGTCACACAGGCCTCTGAAGTCACATAAGAAGGCACGTGAGAAATCAGAAAGAAAAAAGGTTGGAAATTTGTTAAATTAAAACATACTGAAAACAAAGAATTTCAATTTCATGTTAAATTTCATTCTGGTGACTCACCTAAGGGGTCCAAATAACTTCACCAGGGAATCACGAGTATCTACTGCAGCTACATTTGAGAGCGCAAAGTCATATAGCTCTGGGAAATGTGCAAACGCTGCCCTCTACAAAAGACCCATGCCCAGAAACCGAATGTTACCATATTAATGAAGCAATTTAATATCAATCTAAATGTCTACACAAGAGCACAGCTTCCTCTGATTTGTAACACACAGTACCACCCTGTGGACGGTACCAAGGTATTAATAAAACCCATACAGGGTTTTATAAATAGGTGAAATCTCCATTTGTCTTAGCACTATTTGTCACTCCTGTGCTTCCGACACAGCATCCTCCTATCAGCACTTGTTCTGTCATTATAATGAAACATGAGGCAGACATGTAGCCTTGCAGACAACTAGAAAAACAAGGAACATGTTTCATTTAACTATGCTTCCTTGATTTTTTTTTTTGTTTAAATTGATGGGAAAAAAATCTGAAAATTATATGACTACAAGTAAAGTGAATTTTTATTTTCTCTTACATACAAAGGACCACTATTGCTACCGTACATGTGTACTGACTGATCTTGAAGAAATGGTGCCACCTACTGCATAACCGTAAGTTAAGTTCCTACAGCACGCAATTTTCCCTTAAGAATAGATTCAATGGAAGCAGTTCATCTTGACAGCATCAAATCAAAAGCGGTGGTCTTTTGCTAGAGCATATTATTTAGTCAGTCACACATGTAACACCGAAGTATGGTACAGAAAGCCAAGTTAAAACTGTTTTTCCTGATGAGTTACAGGAATAAGGGGATTGTTTTGGGACATAATTTAATGCCTATTCCAGATGTGAATCAGAATAGAATAGTAAAAACAAACGCTTCCCTCCTGTAAGAACTTTGCTGTCTGCCTACCTGTAAAGATGTGATTCTGTCATAGTGAATTGTTGTCATCTCATTCTCCGTCAAAGCATTTCCAGTCTGATCATTGATCTCAAAGCCAGTGTAGAATTTAAGCATATCTAAAAGCTGAGACACCATCCATATAAATTAATGTATTGACAATATGAAAAATCCTAGTACAAACAAAAACACAATTTAAGAGGACAAGTCTAGGCTTTGTGCAAAAATAACAGATCCTCAAAGCTCTTGAGGAAATGAACTAAGCAGCAGTATCTAAATTTTATATTTGGCTGATACCTAAACAAAATTAATTTGTGTATCTCACCTACAAGCCATAGACATTACAGCAGAGACCACAATCAATGCGGTTTCTTTTACCTACTAGGCCTTGAAACTGAAACTAACTGCACTAAGATTAAGAACCCAGCCAGAGGTTCACTGAGACACTAAACCCAACTTATGGCTTGCAGCAGATGCCTTGCTCCCTTACTGCCCTCTTTGATGCCAGCTCTGGAATTCATTCTACCTTTCAACGAGATTAACTCAGAAGAACAAAACTGTTCAGATGTGCTGCTGGCTTTGTGTTCCATCAATACTGACCCTCAGCAAAAATGAGCAAATGTCAGAGATGGGGACAGCAAGCAGCAGGAAAAGCAGCTGGGATGCAAAAAAGGGGAGAGATCTTCAGATCCTGCCATAAAAAAAAAATATACTGTCTATGAGTGAGTAAACTGAAGGACAGTAGTGAAAAACAGCTGCAACATAAACCAGTTTGAGGTTAAAACAAAGCACAGAAGAATGCATTGGTGACAACTTCTGCAATATGTGTGGTAAAGCATGCAAGAAGCTGCATGGTTTTCCAAGCTGTACTTTTAAGAACTGCTCGAAAACAGAGCTAGAACGTTAAAAGCAGTCACACACAGAGGTACAGATAAGGAATAACTACTGTCTGAAGGATTTAAATAAACACATGGTTTGCATCCCTCAGAAAAAACTGCTTTAACAAAATAATAAACAAAATAATTGCAGTCTATAGAGCCGCATCAGAATGAAAAATTCTTTTCACCAACTTTGTATCTCACCTGGCAAAAGAGATGACCCTCTTTCTCTCTTTTAGCAAGACTGGACAGGTAACAGTGAACAACAAGATGGGAGTCATCCAACACTGTATTAAACCAGCGTCGTGTTGGAAGCAAAGCCTGTGATAAACAACCTCATATTAGTACAAGCAATTCTTGAAGACGTAAGAAATCCTGGTTTCTCATAATTTTCCACTTCAAGAAGGCATAAAGATAGATCGCTGCAGTGTAATTTATATACCTAATAACCTAACAGAAGTTCTGATATTAAAGCAGCATTTATGTATGCGAAGACACTGGTTTTCTGCAAGTACGAATATAACCTTTCACGGGAGTGGGAGCATGGCAAAAACTTGCCATTAGTGGGATTGCATTCTGCCTGTAATAAATGTAAATTAAATAAAGCAACTGTTCTACTACTAAATGTCTACATAATGGTAGTGTGCTACAAAAGATATGTCAAAGTACTGCAACATAATTTTAACCTTTTGTTTTCTATACTAATTTCATTAATTTTAAACTTGGCTTTCTCAAGACTGCAAACGGTGTTTCTTTTAAATACGGTACAGTATCTTCTAGTCGAGATTCTATAAGCAAAATAGATCTAAGAATTTCTCAAATCTCAATTATAAACCTGTAAAAGTTTCTATCTTTTTTTTTTTTTTTTTGTAAACAAAACAGAGATCATTTCTTCCTAATGTAAATAGCTTAAGTTATTATATGTGGCAACTGTTCAACAGCATACAGTAGTACATGTCGACAACTCAAGAGAAAAGGGAGTTGTTCTCAAGGTAACCAACAGACTAAATTTAGAAAGCCAGAAAGATCAACATGGTGTTTAGACCTAAGAAGAAAATAAAAGAATCTGCAGTAGAAAATATTAATTGCCCTGCACAGTAATTACAAAAACCATACTCAGAAAACTGTAAGAACTTTCCATGGAGTCATTCCTTTCAAATTATCAAATCACCAAGTTTTGATGGCAGTCTGCATACTTTAAGATGAAACAAATACTCTGGAAAGAGGCCTCAACATAAGTAAGAAATGAACACAGTACATGCTGATGGGGCAAGAAGACTTGCACTTACAGCTAATTTCTTGTTTGCTTTTTCCAGTCATTTAAACAGTCTTCATAAACTGCCTGAGCTTTAACCTTCCTGGAATATCTAGTGAGAACCAACATCAAATGTACTGCCTCTAACTATTCTGGCTAACAGCCAGACTTAAGAGAAAATTTGTTTCTGAAGGTAAACTTATGAGGGTATATTATATCCATAAGAAAACAAGTTCTAATTTAAAGAATTAATTCTATTGCAACTAAAAGCACAGGCTGTATAACTTATTTAGCAGAGGACAGTTAGCTTGTATGAGTTCAGGATCAAGCTATGTGCTTCAGATCAAGTCTTTGTGCTTCAGAAAACCATCTTATTTCAGACCGTCTTCTAAATCTGAGTTTATTTAAATTTAAATTCATGTGACAAATTATAAATTAATGTCTTATACTTCAATTCCGGTAGCATGAAGGCATGCGGTAAGGTGTCCCATTTTCTCAGCACCTACTGAAAAAACCTCACTCAGCCACCTTTTATCTTGTAACAAACCTAGATCAGCAGCACTGTTTCTTCTAGATAATGAATTCTAGTGAAATAGAAATAATCTGCATTTCAGAACTTCCAATGCTTTCTGGGATTATACTCTGCAACACAAAATATACTTTAAGTAACCTATTATGCACTGAGAAGACTACTGTTGGGTTATTGCTAGTAGATTCAAGTGTCACACATTTTCATCAATTGCCAGAATTACTACCACTACTCCAATTAACAGTGTTCTTCACTGAACAATTTAGGATAGTACAGTTTCTCTAGTTTATAAACATTGCTAGTCAGTTCTCAATGTGGACGCACTGCTACAACCTCCTATTTAAAGATGGAAAACCACTATTAAGCAACCATATGCACAACTGCAATATAACCATCTGCTAACTGAAATAAGGCTGTAATAATGATTTTACACATTTAAACCCTAGAAAAGCAAACTCGGTAGCAAGTTGAAACAATTCAGTAACTTACCTCAAGATCTAGCATGAATTCAATGAATCTCTCACAATAATGAACTTTGTCCATAGAAATAGGGCCTAGATTGGAAAAAAATTATTTATTTTTGTAATCGATCC
The DNA here is from genome assembly GCA_013400375.1 of Thinocorus orbignyianus. Classification (NCBI taxonomy): domain Eukaryota; kingdom Metazoa; phylum Chordata; class Aves; order Ciconiiformes; family Thinocoridae; genus Thinocorus; species Thinocorus orbignyianus. The sequence goes on from VXBW01003750.1 coordinate 28,997, forward strand.
ACACATTTGTACTTGAACCACTCTTTAAAAATGTAATAAATGCTACTAATATACCAGTATTAGCTTTTAAAAAGATAGAAAAACTGGCACATTCTTCTCATTTTCTGAAACAACCCTTTGTTTCATTGCAAACCAGAAAATTTTTGGATGTAAGAAAGTCATGGAATCACACAGTTTCAGAAGTGCTTTTATCTACTCTGAAAGCAACAGCCAATGTGACATACAAAAATGCACACTTCCACAAGATACCAATGTTCTGACAAGATGTTAAAGAACTTAGAACTCCAGGCACTCAAAAATACCTGTTTAAAAGCCATAATAAAGGTGTGTGCAAAAGGTCTTGACAATATTGAAAGGTGCTCAGTGGCAGCTACTAAGGAGCCTTTAGAATCACGTCACAGAAAAACGCTAAGTCTGGTTTAATGCATAACTATTTCCTAAAGTCTCTAAAGAACTGTTAAGGTAAATGTTCCTATAAAAGGTCTTGCATAACTGGGAAAACAAAGGGCATAAGCTCCCTTTCTGAGGAAGCCACAATACACAGAATTTCCCCTTACAGATCAGTTTACTGAGTTTAGGAGGAAAAGCAGAACTCCAGAAAGTGATTTCACCCAAATTGTGCTGTACTTAAAGCACAATAAGCCCTTTTTGGCAAAAGGCTAACACCTCCCTGTACAAACACATTTCCTTTCTAAATCAGGCAAGCATATAATTTTGCTTGTCACAATGACTTATAAATCAAGAGCAGTCAAATCTTAGAGAATTTCACTTCACTTAGGCTTTTTTCCTTACCATAAATCAACAGTACTGACAGACTAGAGCCTTACGATATGCATTTATACCACCTGCTTAACAAGGCATCTAAGTATGTATGAAATGCTTTACCGCTGTAAGAAGGTTGCAAGCACACAACAAAGAATATCAGTACCCAGAAATATTTTTTTTCTAAGTCCATACTGAACATAAGGAGAAGAGGCTAAAAGTAGCTTTGTGCTATTTCATTTTTAAGGCATATACAGATTTGAATACTAATCTTGACGTGAAATCCACACGAACAGGCATGGATTTCACTAAAACCCCATCCAGATAAAGTAACCAACCTCCAACTGGTATTCTAAGAAGTAGTTGCTTCAGCAACAGAAAAGAAATTAAGACAGATTATCAGGTAACAACATAACAGAAGAACCACAGTTACCTGAGACAGGTATTGATTTTAGCACAGAAATGAATTTCTGAATGAGTTGTGAAAGAAATCTTCTCTCCCGATATGCTCTAAAATCAGATATATGACAAAAACATTAATATTCCTTAAATGCAGACTAGAAGTACAGCATATCTTCCACTAATACAAAGTTAGCTGCCTTAAAATTTATATAATGGAGCTTTGAAACGCACTAAAACAGTTTAGATGGTAACTGTTCTCTCTTTATTCAGGCAGACAGATTAGCAGAGTCTACATTTTTAGGCACAGAACTCATTATCAACCACTGTTTCTATTGACTCAAAGAGAAGCGTGTCACCACCTACACCTCACCACACTGCAACACAAAGGCATTGGAACATTTAACTTTGGTGAGATACACAGAAATTTATTCAAATACTTGCATAAGCTATTTACTTAAGAGTCGAACATCTGCTAAAGGCCATGAAAAAATATGAGTAACTACATGAATGTTCTCTTACGGTTTTCATCCCTTAACTTAAATATTTGCTATCACAAATTCACTGATTGAATAAAATGTTAGAGTTCTATAATAGTAGTTTGCATGAAGATTACTGGAAATCAAAATAGTTTCCAGGAAAATACATATACTCAATCTTTATTTACTATCTTAATAGCTTTTTTTTAAAAACACAATTTTTTATTGAAACAATTTATTTTAGCTGAAACAAATGAATGCATTAAAGGCTTTGGATTTAGCAGGAAAAAAAGTTTCTGTAACATACCGCGTTCTTGCCTCCTCGTCCATTTTCTCATCATTTTTCTTGATTAGATTCCAGAACTTCCTTAGTTTTGGTGTCTTCTTCAGCTCTTGTTCCAGCCGTTTCTGAAATGTTAAAACGCTATTCAGTCACCAAGAATCCTTGTTTTCAAGAGAGATCAAAATACAATCAGTCATCTTACTAAAAAAGAAAAAACACATAACAAACTGAAATAAACAGCTGCCTCTGACTAATCACACTAAGTGTCACTGTAAAGCAACAATGTAATTCCGCCAGAGAGAGTCCAGCCATGGCTAGATGTCAGCTCCATTCCTCAGTTGCTGTGATCTCACAGCCTTGTCTACAAATCAAAGCTTGAAGAAGCTACTCTCAACAAAGCTTGATTTTATTAAAAATTGCATATCTAATAAATAATTACAATTACATTGAAATTTACAGCAAGCAATAAAGAGAATTTTATCAGGCACCCAAAAATGTAATTCCATAGCAACGCAGGAAGCTTGAATCTCACTTTGTGAAAAATCTCACTTGGCAGAGCTACTCACAGTAGGCAAAAGTAGTCTTTTGCGGGTAGAGGGACTCTCCTTTAAACCTGGATTCATCTACAGGAAGTTACCTACATTTTAGCAACAAGTAATTACATTAGTGTCTCCTCTACTCAGCCTGATTAGCATGAGACTCATACCTGTCTGTGAAAATAAGCTGTGAAAATGAAGACTTCCATAACAGTACTTCGTAAGAATTCACTTTACAGGACTTGCATAGTGCCTAGGAGATTGCTTTGCCAGTTTACAGTGTTATACTCACAGGTTGCAGAGCCATCCACATCGGTAAGGAAATGAGCTGCTGCACCTGACTTCTGATCAAATCCACTTCCTGTTAGAAAGTTACAGACAGAAAATGTATTTTAAAAACTCTCATGTCTTCTGATGTGCCTGTCTTATAAAATACATCAATGTACATCACCATCTGACCAAAACATACATGTTGTGGTATTAGGTTTCACAGGAAACTGCACAATAGCCCTACCCAGTAACACTTAAAACCATTGATGACTTTTGCATTTTAGGTTCTTTTTGTGGATTCTGTCAGTTCTTAATACTTCAGCAGGGGCCCCACAGACATAAGTATTTTTAGCACAGAAGCTGATGAGAACTGATGTCTCTTCTTCAGCCATTTCTTGCTCTTGAACTAAGTTTTCTTACTGTGCTTTCTCTATTTGTTTTTACTCTATTTGTTCTCTCCTGAAGCCCTTCATTTAGCAACTTCCTCCAACTTCATCTACACTCTTCCCATTATCTGAAATAATTATTTTTTTCTATAATTCATGCAACTTCAATTGTTGTTTCAAATGTTCTCTCCAACTCTGCCTGTGATATGGATCCACAAAGTTTTCTTTCTTTCCTAAACTACTGAAAAACTTCCATTAATGTCTTAAATATGGACAAATACTCTCAACATTCTGAAGCTTAACACTTCAATGCTCCTTACTTAAAACACTACTGTGACTAACCCATTCTGCATTTCACAAAGAAGTACAGCATCAAATAGCAGTATGCTTTTACAAGCACTTTGTTACTGGCTTCTATATCATGTTATATGAGAAAAAAGCTCTGCAAACAGGATTCTGTACAGTAACTATCAAACCTTTCCTTAAAGCAAAGATCTGTTGTAACATGGCCACTACAGAAAAATAACACCTCAATAAACCATACGCATAAGGTTCACAATGATTACTAGCTCCCATAATCACTCCTAAGTCCAAAAATCAAATCATACACTTTCTCAAGCATTCTGCCTGCAAGGCACAGCTTTGTTCTTCTGCAGACCCCGATCGTGACCAATACAAACTGTGTCTAAGTAAAGAGAAAGCCTTGTAGCAAGAGAGGTAATAGCGTTCTGTTTCATATAACAAATAATTTTATTCTCCACACTTGCTAATTAGGACCTATAACTGTATGTTTACTATAGACTGAGAACACAACTTGGTCCAATGCTTTCTTAAAGCTAACTCAAGAGAAGCATAGACAGACAGTAATTTTTTCACTTTAGAAATATTATCTAAACCTGATTCCATTCTCAATAGTTAATGGAAATAATTTTGTGCAATTTGCCAGTGAAACTAAAGAGAGTACAGTCGTAAGTAATCCGCTTTTAACTGTAGAGCACCTTTTCAAATATAAATACACTTTTTTAAGCACCATTTAAAATTTGTCTGCATATATGCCTTTAAATTGCAGTAAGTGCCAATCCTCCAATTTAGAATCTCTTTTATGACCTTGTGCTAGGGAAAAACAAATGTGATGAGAGAGAAAAAGCAAGAGTCAAAAAGGGAAGTAAAAGTCCTCTGGTACCATCTTCTTCCTTAAATGGGAATTTTGCTTCATCTGTCTCATAAGAACAAATTGTTCAAACTAAACACCTGTTCACACAGAACAGCATAAACACACTGGAACTATTACAGCTACTTTTAACATACCAAACTATTGAAGCAGTGATCAAGGAAAAGCAGCAGGACTGTCTGTTCATGCAGAGAGTATTCACCATCATTTTCAACCAGCGATGCCTCCAGTATGCATTTGAAAAAGAAGGGAAAGTGTTCTGGTTTTTTTTTGAATGTCTAGGAATAGAAGAGGAAGAGGATTTTGAGTCAGGTTGATAAAAATCATTTTAATCTTCATTCACACAACATATCTTAAGTTCTTTAAACACGTTTAAATCTACAAAAGGAAGGGTTTATTTTTCTCATTTATTCTGACCAGGCAGCACAAACAAAAGAGACTGAGGATATTCTCCTGACCAAGGATCCTCACACTACGGGAATGCTCTCGGCAGGACTACCACCTTTTGCCTCATCTGAGACAGGCAATGCACAGGACAAGCTGAACAAGAAGCACGAGTGGAGTGGTTGTGTTGGGGGAATATTCAACTGGTGATCACACAGAATTGCTGTAAAATGACACAGGTTAGAAGAGAATTGGTAAATTTGGGGCAAAACTATGGCAGTTGTTTAGTGATCTGCAAAAAGTAAGCAGGAAAAAAACAGCAGAGATTAATTACAGTTGTGCAACTCCCATTCATGTATCTAACCTAGAAAAAGATAAACAAATTAACTGTGTAAATAAAATGGGTTCTTTACAAGGGCAGCCACGTACCAAATAACAAATTTAACTAAACTGCCTGGAAAGTAACATGTACTTGTTATTTTGCAATTTGAACAAAAACAGGCACAGACATATGAGCAAGTTATTAATCCTTTGTGCTTTGCCAGCACTGGAATAATGGCACTACTATCGGAGTAAGTGTGCTTCTGAAATAATGATTGCATAGAATTTCTAAATAGGAACATGCTCTGTGAAATGGCCTGTGAGAACCGGACAGTTTTAAGAAACACTGAATCATTTCTAAAAAGAGTACACAGGGAAGCAAAGTAAGAGACTATGTCAGTATAAAATTTCATGGAAGAAAGCTATATATTCAGAGTTTTAAGCAAGACACTACTGGGTAATGCGTTAGACTTCCAGTGGTGCTTTCTTCTATCCACAGATATAAAAATCTTTTTTTCTTTCAATATCAGGGCAAGAACTTCTCTGTCAATGTCAGACCTTCGTCAAGCACCAAAAAAACCCACATGCTGCTGATTATGTAAAGGCATCCCACAGCAGAACAAAGGAATTCCAGAAGGAGTAAGGTGATTTTTTTGTCCATCCGTTGCTTTGTCCAAAAAACCCACACACTTTAAAACATTATAAGACATTCCAGCTGAGGTACCATTTACTTTTAATGGTACAAGCTTTGCTACCTTCTGTCAGTGTAAGTGCACAAAGCACAAAAGCTGCAACTTGTGGATCAAAGACAATTCTAGCTGTAATTGTAATTGGTTACCTCCCACGCAGGGACATTCTCTCTGAACTTCTCATTCACCATACAGCAGATTGACATTAAATATGCCTTACTGGACACCTCTGGAGAATAATTCATCCATAGGTAATTTTCAAGGTACTGGCTGTGAAGAGACAAAGAGCATTTCATTAGTTGCTGCCACCCACATAATCTGTCACTCACTTGAAAGAGCAGTTATCTACAGGGGTTTTTTCCTCCTTCTCCTTAAAGCCATCCTTATAGTTCGTGAGTAGTTCCTGAAGTCACCTCTCATCTAGGTCACTGCAGCAAAACTTGTTAGACTCAGTAACTGCTGCAAGAGACACATGAATTTCTACTCAGGAAGACACATTCACCAGGGGGGTTTCAAATGCAATAAGTAGTCACAGCTCAATACAAAGTCAGAGCATGCATACATGTTGATTTTCCAAAAGGAGATAAAAAACCCAACCAAAACCCCTTCACTTCTTCACCCCTAAAGAATGTCACATACAGCACCTCCTAGCTTAAGACACAAAGAACAACTACTGTATAACACTATCTGTATTATTTAATAAACTTTCTCCTAAAAAATACGAATCGTTTAGAGAGATTTTAAGCTACTCATCATGTAAAGGCAAGAAAAATATTACATTACAGTGCACCTAAAATAAATTACTGAATATTAGGGGAGTGATTAAATGTTTTCAAGAAGGTGAAATTACTGGACACTGGAAAATGGCTGTTTCGCAGCAACGAGCATTTCTTCTTCATTAATATGGCATATTTCTCATAGAAGAAACTCTTAGAAATATATCTTAGAGATGAGAGGCTATTGGGACAAGAAACCGTCTCCCTCCTTTAACTTTCTCTTAAAGCCATGCAGGATACTAACTCACGAGGAGGCAACCCCCAAATCCATCCTATTCAACAGTTCACGTGTACCTTTTGCTACTTCAACAACTATGACCAGAAATTGGAAAGTCTCATTTCTTCCTCAATAATCTGCTTCCACGCCTTCCATTCAATGCCTTGTCTAACACTCATTTGGCCTCTCAGTAGTGTTTTTACCCATTTACTTTACTTTTCAGAAAAGTAAGCTACTTCAATAATTTCAGTTAAGACAAGTACCAGAGGTGGTGGTGGAAAAAGGCAGTAAGAACTTGTGTGCAACCAGAAGCAAAAGGCTCAGGAATGGTCAGACAGGGATTTCTATTTTCTGGGAGCTGAGAGAGAATGTATGGCTCCATCTGAAAATGGAGCTAACTCTATAGGCATATACAAGATGAAATACTGCTTTCCAAGAGCTTGGATCTGTTAACTGCAGGTGGAAAAAATTCCACAAAATCCACAGAATTCCATATTTAACTTCACCCAGGAATTCCGATAAACTTCAATACATTTGAGTAAGAACACTATTATGCCCCCAAGTGAGGATAAATATATGTAAGCAAGAACAAAATCTCATGTGTGAAAACAGGAGAGCTTGACAGACCGATAGGGAGGTGTTGGGGGAAAGGAGAAAATAACTTATAGGACAAACAGCAGCAGATGGGGCTACAGACTAGGGAGTACTAAAGTTACATTAGAGCTGGTAACATTACGAAAGTTCACAGAAAGGCTAAAAACCTCAACTCCACGGTGTACAATTTGTTAGTGCTAAATTCCAAACCCAAGCTTACATTTCCTCTTCCATGCTCTCTAATAAAGAAGCAGGAAACAGAGGGAAGTTCGTCCTACTTTTCCGATTGGATGTAGTTTCTACTTAAATTCTTTGAAAAGGCAGAAATATGTATCTCAACCAAAAACCATCTCATTCTTTCTGCTCATAAGATTTGAGAGAAAAAACAGAGCCAAACAGAACACTGAATATTGTATTTCTAAATATGTAAATACTGCAAATATTTATTTTGCGTATTTTAGAGAAGCTTTGTAAATTCTTCCAGGGAAGCCTAAACTAGCTGTGAAAATCTCCAGAACATATTTCCATTTCTTTTCAAGTGAAGAAAACGTTATTGATGCTGCTGCAGCACACTTCATTTTCATCCTCGCAGTAAGAGACAATCCACAAACTTCCCCCGTCTTCAGTGAGTACTGACTTAAGGCTTAATGACACATTCCAAATTACAGATGCAAGTTTTTCATCTGTTTCATTCACACTGTCATCTTTGGTGTTTCACTTAAAACTAGAAATTCAGAATCATAAACCAAAACATTCTGATATGTTAATTATGCTTATGAAATTACTTCCTCCTCAAATTAAGCTCTCCTCACTTAATTTTCCTAAGGACACAACCCAAGGCTTTAGTAGGTACGAACAAGTACGTATACTACCTTTAAACTGACTCACTACCCTACATTTGCTTCTCATCTTTACAGGTTCCTATGAAAAAATGACTTAAAATTTCACTCCAGTTAGCTTACCTGAATTCAAGAAGCATTATCTTTCTAATAGCAAACCTAAAAAGGAAAAAGTTATCAGTTAACAGAGGGGTAAAAAGCCTCCCATACACATCTTAGCTGCATAGAAAATGGCTACATTTTTCTTTATTTTGTTATAAAACAAAACCCACATAAACATCTAGGAATTTTTTTTGCCCCCCCCCATTTTCATACAAGAACAACTGCTTCAATGCAGAAGCAACTCCTGTAGCACTGTGGAAGTTAATGTTCATGCAGATTCATTAAGCAACCAAATTCACATTAAAAAAAAATGCAGACCTTTTAGATATAAAGACATGGCTTCCAACAGCCTTGAAGACATAAATTGCTAGAGGCTGACAGTATCTTCTGGAAAACTACAACTATATAGTTAATCCGTTCATAATGGTATCTCTTCCTACTGACTGGAAATGGAAGCTTGCTCTGATCCTGTACAGTAGTTCTTATATTACTTTCATAAAAGAATCATAAATAGATTTAACTCCATAGCTCAAACTTTTCCTGGAAAGATCCAAACAGCTACAGTTACAATTCTTTTCTACACACACAGCTGTAAAACGCAGTTTATCTCATATTCTTTCTCTCCCCCATCCAACATTACAATTCACAGAAATGAAACTTGACCTTTATAAACTTGGTAATTGTTCTGGTTTCCAGTAGGGACGGGGTTNCTCCTACTGCCGTGGGAAAATCAGCGTGAGGGGGCTGCCACGTGGCTCTTTGTTGCCGCCGAGGCCAAACCACGACAGTAATAATAATCAGGGAAATAGCAAAAAGGCAGAGGCAGCACATTCCTCAACTGATTCTTTTTCTTTATATACCTTGGTAACAAAAGAAGGAACCAGCCTTCTAAAACCATCACAAAATACAATAGATCAAGAAATCAAAGGGTATTATGTCCAATCATCACACTGAAGAATTATGATCTCATGAACTTTCTTTTTGCCACATTCAGACTTTGAAATACCATAATGATAAAATTACTCATTTTGAGTAATTTTCATCTGCTTTCAACACGTTAATGCATTTTAAAATACTCTGTGAAATATCAGAAACCACTCAATACAGATGTTGGAAGGATTGTTTATAAGTGAAAGTGACTTGTATACTTACTTTGACCTGACAATTTCTTTTGTATATACATCTTCAATAACCTATAAGAAAGAATATTGCAAAAAAATGGTTAAGAATTTTATATACTTCATAAAGTGAATAAAAATGCATTAAGATATCCTATGCATTCAAAAGTTACTCTGAATTAATTACTCTCTGCTTACTGCTATTTGATCAAAAATGGTGTAACGATTATGTTTCAGCTCTGAAGAGTCTATAAGCTTCAGATGCACACTGTCACAGAGAATGTGAATCAACTTAGGGGAAAGCACACAACGATAAGAGAACTGATAGTACTTTCATTCAAATTATTCTGAAGGAATAACCTACATTGCACCGAGATTTTTATATTAAAGTCAAACAGCTATGCAAACTTTTCCATTGATACTCTTTTGCCTACTGTTGAATTTAAAGAACAGTCTTCAGAAGTCAAGTCTGCATCAACTCAGTCATTTGTTGCCACTGTTTCTTTCAACTGACAACCAAATCCAGATACTTTTACCTCATTGTTCCAGCAGGAATGAAAAAATCTGTGCACGACGCATGACAGAGAGATGCAATTCAGCTGCTTACATACATCCTAGCTCCAACAATCACAAATGCTATCACAAATACTTACAAAGGGAATGAGTAAACTGAGGTTGGAAAGGGAGATTTAGCCAAATACCCACAAGGGAAAGAAATGTAATATTTAAGAACCATGCACTGCAGAAAGCTAACACAAAACCAAACACAGCAGGCCAAATTTTAAATATTCAACACACAAATATCAACCAGAACATCACTAAAGTTGTCCGCTCAAAACTCTCCAAAGAAGCTTTTAGGAAGAAGTATACTGTTCAGTAATGCCTGCACCTTTTATCTTTCTTTCATTTCTAAAAGTAGTTCTCCCTCAGGAATCTATTAACCTCAAAAGGCATCCTCAAAAATCTTTTAGCTTCATAAGTTACTGGCAAAAATAAATTTTAAAATAGCATACAGAACTGTACTGCTATAGCACACCTTCATAACTGCAGATACATAACAAGTTATAACCACAGTGTGTTAAGCAACTGTTGGCCTTCCAAGCAGCATCCTGTTCTCTTATACAAAATAAGTGCATCAGAAAAGAGCTGATCATCATACTTTTACGCCTCAACACAATTCCAGTATTTACCTTCGAATCAAAAGAGGATTTTTTCTTCACGTGTGGAGCCCAGTATTTATTTGCTAACTGTATGGGGGAAAATAAAAGAAAGGTTAAATGTATACATTTGCAGTTGTAGTCATACAGTAACTGTATAATGATCCCATCTCCAAACTTTGTGATTAGCATCTTGCTTAATTTCAGTTTATGGTAACTACAGATAACAAAAGTATGTTTTCTAACAATGCTTCCCAACCAACTAAGTTTTTATGCCTAAAGGTTTTCCAACAGATTTGAGATTCTCTGTAGGAACTTCAGAGGCACTGATTACTACATAATAAATTTTTTTCTTAAGTTACTCTTAACCTTACTTGTTACCTTTACTTTCTAAGTTACTTCTACCTCAAAAATATATCATGATCTTCCAAGGACTGCAAACCCCAGACTACAAATTATTATACTGAGAAATTTCACAAAAAAATAGAGTCAACATATAATACTTTAAGATCATTTGCTGTAGTTATCACTTTACATAAACTCCTGAGCTATGGTGGCAAGAGCTTCCTAACCAATTTCATGTTGTAGAACAGTAAGAAAAGCAGTATTGCCATCAAAAANCCTTCTTCGGTGGGGCCGAGGACGCCGGCGCCGCCATGGTGAGTGCGCACCCCGCACCGGGGCCCGCCACCGCCGCCTCAGGCCGGCCCCGCCGCGCAGGCCCAGCGGAAGCCACTGGCGGGCGAAGGAGCCGCCGAGAGGGAAGCGCTTCCG
>VXBW01003750.1:40555-101772 GCA_013400375.1 Thinocorus orbignyianus
AAAAAAGAGCGGTTGTGTAAAACCACTTAGTATCTTCTGCCACAAGACACTGTCAGCGACTTCTCATGTATTAAAACAAACCTGATTTATTCTGCTGTGCTGCTCTTGTAAATCCCTACAGTCTCAACAGGCTAAGGGCACGTACTCTTTCACGTCTAACATAGACCTTAAACCTCTCCTCGCCCACGCCGAAGCAGGACCCTCTCCCTAACACCCCGGGACCGCAAAGAGGTAACCCCCAGGCGCTTTCCCAGGCCCGGAGACGCAGGGGGCCGCTCCGCTGCCCAGCCCGTACCTGGGTCACGTACTCCGCGTTGATCTGCGACACGGTGGGCGCCACGACCTTCTTCGGNGGGGAGGTAGCGGCGCCTCCTGCCGCCCTTTCCCTGCCTCTGCAGGGAGAGTGGGTCTCCTCAGCCAGTTCATGGGGCGATCAGGGGCTTCTTTGTTCCCTCCCTACCCCTCACCGGCTGCCTCAGAGCTCCTGAGGGCTCCGGCGATCGCTGTCAAGGCCGTCCCGGGGCAGGCCTCGGTAGCGGGCCACCTGCCCTCGGCAAGAGGGAAGGGTTGAAGGAGCGCCCCCGGGAGCTGTTGAGGGGCCTGTGAAAGCAGAAAGGCTGCTATAAAAGAAGAGGGGGGCAGCTAAGACGCCAAGCTGCCTTGACGCTCGCCCTTCAACTGCTGTGTAAATGGGGTGACTCCTTCTACTGCATCATTTCCTTATCATTTAGGGTGAGGGTTTCCATCCGCCTACTGTGGGAGAGACCCACTGTCAGTAACATCAAATGAACGCCACTGGGATCTGAGCATAGCTCCGCGCCTCACCTGACACACATCCCCATCAACTGGGGAAATCTGTGGAGGGGAGGCAAAGTTAAGAGGGAAAAGGTACATGCTCTCAGGAGTCGGCAGCTCAGTAATAACTTAGAATGGTTCACAATTAAATCATTCTATTTGGTAAACAGATTAATTAAGGAGGAAATTAACAGGGTCCCCAGAGAAGTTGTGGTGCTTTGTTGCTGTGCTCGTTATCCAGCACCTGCCACTGGAGTACTTTAAACTTTCAGGCAGATACCATTGAAGTCTGTTTGAATATGACCTCCTTTGTTTTGATATCAAGGTGATCTCCATTTCATTTCTTCAAGCAGAGGTTAAACTAAATATTCTTTTTGAAGTTGAATTAGAATGTACAATGGGAATGGAAAAAAGTAATGTCAGTACCTTGGCTAGGATCAGACAATGGCTATGTTCAAATAAATATGCCTACTCCATGCCTTTGCTTTAAATGATCCAGAAAATTTAAGTTTTCTGTATGGAAACTAGTTAAATTAAAAAAAAAAAAAAAAAAAAAAAAAAGAAGTTACAAAAGTACCAGTAAGAAATTCTGTCAAGAACAAGGATTGAGCATTGTCTTGTCTAATGATTGAAATCTTCAGAGAGATCTGTATTTGATGACAAATATGCAAATGCAAAACAGTTAAAATGCATTTAAACCCATCTACCCTGCTTGACACTTAGATTGTGATAAAAATCACTGTAGTAAGATGATTCAATTTAAGTTAATCAACCTAGAGGTTCTGGCTTTGTGATTGACTTAAACTTATCGAAATCTGTGAAAATATAACTACTCCTTTTGGTGTCTGCCTTTTCTCTGTCACTTGGTACAACTGCGAGCACTTGTGTCCATGTACAGGTGTACAAAATACAAATGAAATTTACCTAAGCTCTAAGCTGGCTGAGTCATATTGAGCATGTTGCTGCACCTTAACTGCCCACAGTGTCTTCTCCAACTTACCTTCCACAATTAGGCGTCAAAAACACCCATGCATAGTTTATGTTTCTATGGATCAGAACAAGTAGAATGTAAGAGCCTGTCAGTTTGGCAACAACAAAAAAAAAAGAGTGCTTTTACTATCCATAAGTGGACTAGAGAGATAGATGCTGGGAAGGTAACTATTGAAGCTACAAATAAGTGATGAAAAAGAGCAAAGGAATGTAGGTTTATTGCCTAGAAACATAGGCTAAAGAAAAGTTTCTAAAATTGGCTTTCAGATGGGGGCCAAAAGTTTGACTTGTGTTTAAGATGGACCATGGGACACTTAGAAGAGGCTATGATGATTTCTTGGGATTGGAGGTGACAGTAACTGATGACCAGAGATTTCTTTACATGCTCAAGTGTTACCTACAAGGTGACTTTACTATTATTATTATTATTATTATTATTATTATTATTATTATTACCATGCCAAAAAGTAGGCAGGCAAATAAATTTTGGACTTCGTAAATTTTCTAGAACAGGCTTCCAAGGCTAACTTAAACCTTCTGACCTCTCCTTCTGACAGATCATTAGGCATGTGTCAAAACCTGCAAATTTCCATATAGTATCAAAGCTATGAAAGCTCAAGGAAGAATCCATATTTATCTATCTTTTGGCATTTGGGTGTCCCAGTGAGGAGGTTAGTTGTCTTAAACCTCCCTACAGTCAATGTGGCAACAAAGGTCTTTCCAGAGAGCAAATCAGAACAAATTTAAGGGCTCTGACTCATTTTCTGAAAGAGCTTGTGATATTGGAAACTAATATTTGATGCCTCATAGGCAATATGATTACATCCCTAGGTGGCAATGTCAAATAAAATGATAAAGATCTCCTCCCTATAAACAATGCATTCAGTATTTCTCTGTAAGGGGTATTGTTTAGTCACAGAGTGCTATGACAGTAGGACTACAAATGAATAGCAAAAGTATAAATTAGTGCTTTGGTAAAATACATCACTTTCAAGCCTCAAGAGCAGCCCAACCTTTCAAGAGGAGATGTGGTGGGACCAGGCATAATGATACCTGGTGTTGTACCTATGTCGCCATCTGCAACTCTCACCCCAGCTCACAACTGTGTGTTAAGACTAGTCTCTTAATGCTACACCCAGTTTCCCCCAGAGTGGAGGCACGTCTGTCACTTTCCACCCCAAACTGCTTTGTAGTCAGGGGAAAAATAAAACCCTGCACCCCATGGTCCCCACAGCCTTCTGTGAAGTTTTCCATCTTTCTCTACTCATTGACTTAACACGCCAAGAAAATAAAATATTCTTTCTCTTAAAAAATCTGTTAATTCATTTATGAAGACATGCATTATTTAAAAAGTCACACAATGACTGGTCAATTTATATTCAATGCTGCTTTCTTGCTTAATTAGCTCTTCTTGTTTGGGATGCTTGCCCTTCAGGAAAAATATGCTTTTCTCCTCTTCTTTGTGAACGATAAAAGCCAAAGTCATCAATAAGCTGACCATTGTTTTTATCTCAGTGGTACTTTCTGGAATACAGTATCAGTGGGTCAGGAAGTATCTAGTGATAATTAGCAGGGGTTGATTCTGTGTTCTGGCTTGTCTAGCTTTTAGATTATTTTAGTTTCTACCTAGAGTCAGAGAAATTATTAATTTCTAGCAATGAAAACTCCAAACAATCTCTCAGGATTTCTAATATTAATTGATTTTAAAGTTTGTTATTGTTTCAGGGTGTCCCAGTTTGAAGTAAAACAGGAACAACTTCCTGTTCTGTAATTTTACATTTTAGGTAGGCCTTTTCTAACTCTTTGAAATTAACGGCATTTGTGGAGAAAACTGCTTGTTCTCAGAGTGGTAAGACCAATGTTCGTACTTCATGCCAAGGAATGGTATGGAAAGAGGCTCTTGCTTATACCTATTGCTATAACAACCCAGGTCAGCCAGTTTTTTATTTGTCCCTTTAGAAGGGTCAGAAATGGAAAAAGCGTAGAGGGGTCACACCCTGTGTGGAGGAGCGGACAAGACAGGTGACCCAAACCTGACCAGCTGGGCTATTCCATCCCAGCTGACCCATGGTCAGCATAAACATTGAGGGATCAAAGAGTCAACTGTCTGCAATGGCTGATGTCCAAAGAGGATCTGTTTATCTGCCTTTCTTCCTGATCCATATGTTCCGGACTCCAGAGCTGGAACTTAGTTCCTACCCATCAATGAGTCCAGTCTGGGATTTCCCCAGTGTGCTGCCAGTGATGTTATCCTGGGAGCTTTATATATTTTATATATATTGTATCTATTTCATTATTTTCTTCTTTTTGATTTTAATATTAATGTTTCATTAAAGTAGTTTAGTTCATTCTGAACTTCTAAATCTCCTTGTATCTTCCTCTTTTGAAGGGGTGGGAAGGACCATCTGTCAGTCTGGTTTTGGGTCAATTCGTCTGAAACCATGACAAGGGTCTTCAGTGACACATGACCAGTGGAACTAGATTCAGCAGTTACATACTTCTAATATAAAAGTCATTTCACTTCCTACTGTTTCACACAAATGCAGAGATTTATCCTTTTAATCTTTTATCTTGCAGCTTCTTAGATATAACAGAGAGATGCAGACTCAGTACAGATACCATATTACATCTGTGTTAACTCTGGTGGGAAAGCTTTGTTCCAAAGCAGGTAACAACTGCCAGCACTGCGCTAAGGTTGCAAAATGGAGCTCCCTTCCCCATTCCGGTCATCAGATTCCTTCAAAATTATGAATGAGCATCCACTGACTATTCTTCCTCCAAACAAGCGCTATCTTAGGGACAGATGATTCCCTATGTGCTTCAGCCTGGTCACTACAGTACAGCAGCAGCAATTTCTCCTGGTTCTTTGACATGGCATGACAGGATGACTACTATCACACCTCTATTGCTTGAACTTCTGGTCGCTAGCGGAGCAGAGGTGGCGGAAGTTCTCCTAACACAATATGGAATTGAAGCTATCAAAACCTTCTTTCCAGGGTGGGGCCTTTGTTTCCTCATAGCTGGGGGCATGTTAATACTGCTCTAATGAAACAGAAAAGCATCTCATTGGCAGCGCTGTTGTACTGCTCCACACTCTCCTACCCAGGAGTTGTTTTCCTGTTGATCCACCACTACAATTTCAAGCTAGGCCTAAAGCTTCAGTGCATGATCAAGGCACAACCTTTGGCCTGCATTACTTGACAGAGATGCAGGGGCCTCCTCCTCCTCCCAAAATCACTGAATGTGACTGTACTTCCATTTATGACAGTAGTGTTTTACCTTATAGCAGCCTTCCAGTACTTGAAGGGAGCCTACAGGAGAGCCAGAGAGGGACTCTTCGTTAGGTAGTGTAGCAATAGGATGACGGGGAATGGTTTTAAATCAAAGGAGGAGAGATTTAGATTAGATACTAGAAAGAAATTCTTTACTGTCAAGGTGGTGAGGCACTAGAACTGGCTGCCCAGAGAAGTTGTGGGTGCCCCATCCCTGGAAGCATTCAAGGCCAGGCTGGATGGGGCTTTGAGCAACCTGCTCTAGTGGGAGGTGTCCCTGCCCACGGCAGGGGGTTGGAACTCGATTATCTTTAAAGTCCCTTCCAACTCTTAACAATTCTATGATTCTATAATTACTCTTTCTATGAATGTGGAACCTTAAATGTTTCTTGGAAGCTGAGGTAGTTAACTCAGAGTACAAGGGAAACCTACAATACTTTTTTCAAGTGAGCTGTGATTGTTCTGACAGCAATATTCCATATGCAGGAAGTCAAACACACAGAAGTCCAGGAGGCAGGTGGCTGAATCATCCTTTCCCTGTGCACAACTTAAAGATATTGAGGTGATCTAAATGATTTTTAATAGAACTTTGCTTCTCAGGATAGAGGTCTAGATATCTGGGGTGCATCTCACTGCTGTACAGGAATTTGTTTTCTGGCCTAATATAATTGCATTACACTAAATGCATAAGCTTAGCTTTGGGGAAGTGCCTAATACTGCACATTGGATGCCTTAACTTAGGGCAGATAAATTCCAGTCCCAGTGATATGAAGCCATCTGTTGGGTAGGCTTTCTGTGCAGCAAGGTCATAACGCTTAGGAGACTGCATCTCATTTCAAACTCAGCTTTTATCTCTAGCTTGTTGACTTTTACACATAAACAAAAGTTTTTTTGAGGACTTCCTCTGAAAAAAAGAGTTCCAAACATAAGAATTTCAAGTCTTACCATGTTTATATACAAACTTGCACGTACAGCTTTTCCTCTAACTGAAGAAGGAAGGCGATGATGGATATGCAGCATTTTGAAACATTACTTGCAAAGTTATATGAAGTAAGTTTTTGAAAGGGATGGGAGGTATGAATGGCATAGAAATGGAATAGTATGTACATTATTCAAAGAAGACCAGAAACTCCCGTGTCTCTTACTTGTTGAAACAATAGAAGAAACATTGATTTAACCTGCTTTCAGTTAAATAGAATTTGGAAAGGCTTTTCAGAAAAGATACAGGGAATCCTGGAGAATATTTCAAAATATAAAAAGCTTATGCACAATGATGAGATTATTGCTTTCATTAATAGTTTTTTCTTCATAGCAGTGAATATTCACATAAATTAAACGTTCGTTATAATTTTAATTCAGTCACATCACTTTTAGTATTTTATGTGCATTCCTCTAGTCCAAGAGTTTCTTGCTGTGTTCATCTCATTAAATATGGGTACTCACTCAGTAAATATGTGTACTTTCAAAAATGATGCTTCAGTTTAGTAACAGATGCTTCTTAAAATATTTAGAATTTTAAAGTGTAAAGAAGCCGTCAGTAGCATTCTGATTTGTGTATAAATATTTATTTAGCACACGTTCTGCCCAATGTACTGCCCTTGATTTTTGTGCACAACTTACAGTAACTTCAATGGAAATTCTGAGCTTATGACTAGAGAAAAATATGGTTAATTCAGCAGCCCAGCTGCTTTTATATCCCAGAATAGCAAGCAGTGCATCTAGTGAAGGAGGTGGGGAAAAAAGGAGTTTATGTCATTCTTAGCTTTCTGTTGCTGGGCACGCATTTGGGTAACAGCTTATCTTACAGCAATGTCTGGGCTATTCTGATTCTCTTCTGAGACTTTTAGTTAGGTTCCTACAAACTGAGGCAGAATAGCAGTATGAACATGAGAGAGCAATGGCCAGTAAAGCTCTAGAAATAGTTGCTAGAAATCCTGTGACAGGCTGTTACACGATAAAAATTCTATGGGGCAAAAAAATTAATGCGAGATAAATGTTTGATGGAGGAACATGAGGGCTTTGTTACTGAAACGAGTTTCTAAGGCAAGTAATTTCCTTTCTGCTAGTGCTAGCATAAGAAATGTTATGGGAAGTTGAGTCTTTTTGCAGAGCCATTGTAAAAGTAGGTTCTCAATCAAATATCCTTTCTCACGATACAGGAAAAAAACCCCAGACTGCCGACATAACTGCAGCATATCTATGCAGCATAAAAATTAATCAAGAGAGAACAATTGTAAGATGCTGAGAGCCAGCTCCAGTCTCCCAAAGATTTCATCCTTACCTTTCTTCATATTTTCTAGGCTTTTGGTAGACATTCCCATTAGCAGCTCAGTATTATAAGAGAGGATGAAATGGCAATAAAACAGAATACCTACTAAACCCAGCAAAATTCACACTGGTGTAATACTGAAATATAATTTATTAACTTTTAATCACTTTTTTTACTTAAAGAAACCCTTCTACTGTGATAGAAACTAAATATTGCATAACAAGTCATTTTAGCTTATTGGCAAATGGACATCTTTCCTCTGCTAATTGCACTAGCATCAGATACGCTATTGGATGCCTGAGGGAATTCTTATGAGGCTACTCTCACTAACCAAGTACCTGCCATTATTAAGACCCAGAGTATAAAATACAAGATAAAGTGCACTATGGCAAACAAGGTTGCCAAGCTTGTTCTCAATGCCATGAAAATACCATATTTTAATGTTAAAAACTACCCTCAAATTGAGTGAGACACTTGAGGTGTCTAGAAGGCTTAACAGATTTCTACTCAGTTTAGTAGGAATGCATTGTCATTGTGGGAATCTCTGCTCAACTATTTTCAGGATCCCCTTCGAATCAAAATAAAGTAGAAATTGAGGAAATAATCCAAGATTCTGTAGTTCAGCAAGCTACTTCTGCAAACGCATATGAAACCTTAAATTTATACTCTAAAAAAATGCACAAATAAAATAAGGCAAATCTGCATATCATGAAGATAGTGTTTTCTTCAATGTCAACAAAAATTGAGTGCAGGGCATTAGCAGTACAAAAGGAGACAGCGTGCGTAGTTGGATTCTTTAGTTTAGGAATAGAATTTTGCTTTTTAATAGAGCCATGGTCACACAGTTTTGTGTATTCCCCTCCTTCACTGTGCAAGCAAGGCACATTCCAGCAAAACAGCCATGGGAAAACCCAAGTTAGCCATTCCACTGTGCTCTTAGTATCCCAGGTACCCAGCCCACTCTCAGTGTCGAATGACACCGTCTTTGTCACAACTGCGCAGCTTCTGTCATCCTCAGGTAGCATTTCCCATGCCATAGTAGCACACCTGCAACAACCAGCTCCATGCCTCTCCAGAGAGGCTCCAGAGCTTCACAGATCCATACAAATTGGGACCAGGGACACTGGAGGGATTCCAATGAAAAGGAAATATTTCAGCCACATATCCCAACCCTGCCAGGTGTAGAACAGAACCAAACCACACATTAGCATATCCTGGAAGTAGATGGGAACTGGAATGGCAAGTGCACAAGTAAAACAGCAAAGATTTGTGATAATGACACTTTCATGTTAGAATGGCAGTTTCTGAACAAGAAAATGATCAATTCTACTTGTAAGTGATTTTGTTGGAATATGGCTGATTCCTCCTTCACTTGCATGGACTTTGAAGATTCACTTTTTTAACAGATGCTAAAAAAGATGCTGTTTAAAAGCTGCTTGACAGAACTAGTCATTATATGAAGAAGTACAATTAATTTGTTCAACCTGGAGAAAATAAGGTATGTGAGAGCAGAGAAGTCACTTCTGTAATTTCAATTTTCCTTATGATTACTGCCTCTCAGACAAATCTCATCTGTAGCCATCAGACCATAAAACTAGGCTATTAAGTTAAAACTTGCACTTTAAAAATTTTGTGCTAAGAATATGAACCGTGACCCCTTTAGTTATTTAGGAGATCTAGGCATTTTCAACATTATTACAAGGGGCCATTAGAAGGACCGAATCCATAGTCTTTATTGATTTAAGAGTCATCCAACTGTACTTATCTAAGTCTTACACAAGCAAGCTACTGTTCCGAGATCATGACTTTCAGAGTTTTACATTTATACTAAAAGGCAGCCAGGAAAACTAAATATTAATCCAGCATATCAGTTTGAAGCCTAAGCTCTTATTAACTTCAATTAAATTTCTTTTGTGTTTGTCTCCCATTTGCCTCATCAACTTTTCTTACTGGTGCTGAGTACAATAGAGCAGATCATAGACAAGGAAGAAACCAAACACTCAGTGAGAAGTAGCTATGAAAATGATTAAACAGTTCTGTGGTTTGCGGTGGCTTTTTTTCCTCTTTTAATTTTTCCCTAGACATACATAATTATTTTTTTTTTGCAAGTTCTGACTTTCTGCAAATGTTGCAAGGATAGCACAGCAACCAAAATCAAGAACATTTTAAAGTTACCCATGGCCACACTTCCTAGATAGACAATGGACAATTTGATTAGTTAGTACTGCAGTTTCAGTTAGCTTAGTATTGTATACTTTGTATTAAAAAAAAAACCAACCCAAACAATCCCTTTTGACTTTTTCTGCTTGTTTTAAGTACTTAACCCCTTTTAATACATACAGAACCACCTCGAAGCTGAATCCATGCAGTTTGAGAAAGGTATCCTGGAGGGAGCTCAGTATTAACATAGAAGAACCCACTGTTTTCCTGTTTACAGTATTCTTTGGTTCTATATATAGTCTTAAAAAATCCACTACTTCAGTACTTCAAGATTGTTACTCCTAGATATCAGCTCATTCTATTAAAACCACAGACAATGTCTCTGCCACCAAAGATACTTCAAAAATTGATGGCTTGAATTTGCCTTGAAGCATTATGGAAAATGACTAACATACTAATGAAGAGCAAAGTGGTATATTTAACACTGGGAAAATCATTCTAGCTCAAATTCTCAAAGGTACTTGGATAATTTTGCTGCTAACTTCAAAAGAGACAGGATTTCTACCTCAGATTTTTTTTCTCTTGACTCTTAGAAACTGCTTTACCCCTTTCTAGCTAGTTTATGCTATAATTCCCTGAAAATTGTGAATTTATACTGACACAAAACTTTTCATAAAGGGGCAGAGCACCAGATAAAATGGCCTTCTGAAATCCCATCAAGCCCAAAGATTTAATTCGTTTCCAAATTAACCATATTTCCCACATGTGTCTATTCATGCCTGAAAAGCAGCTTTCTGTATCACCTTCCCCTCATTTTACTCGATATGTGCAAAACATAGGAAGTTTACTATTCTCTAAACGTTACTCTCAAACATAGCATTTTTTAAAATGACTGTGACTCCTTAAGAAATGTTTAAAGATAGTAAGATTTATTTTATTTCTGTAACAAAAAATACCTGAAACAAGACCTATTGTTCTAACAATAGGTTCTAACAGTGCAAAGTTAGTTATCTGGATGCGTAGTCTTAAACTTTGCAGCATACTGAACATTTTGTAGTTTTGTAACTCTGGTTTACACAAAGTATACGATAAAAGTACAATATAAAATAGTTTATTACAAGTATTTTAAAAGAACTCTACAGTACACTTTCAAAACATTTTATACAGTACTCTGTCTTTCAATATGAAACAATTCACATAGGGAGAAAAAAATCTCAATACAGTCATTCTTACCATACTGAATTCATCTGTTGTAAAAAAAAATAATAATAATAATAAAAAAATCATAGTAACTGCAAATTGTTTCTGAGTATCTTTCCTGGTTTTATTCTCTCTGAAAACATTTATGAAAATAAAATAAGAACTCCATTTATACCGTATACTACAAAGCTTATGACACAGCAAGACCTAGATAAATCACTTCAAAAATAAAAACAAAAACATTTTACTTAAATAAATACGGATCTATTTAAATAGTTAAATGAACGCCACATACCTTACAGATATGGTAATTTAAAAACAGGATTAAAAACTTCATGTTTCAACTATTCAGAAGATGCATAACCAAAGAAAATATCCTAAAAGCTGTTTTTTTTGCAGAGGGAAAAAAAACAAAACAAACAAACTTCATTCTTGTTCATAATGAATAAAGCTCCACTGCACTTACACTTTTTGCTAGCCCCACAGGCACAATGGGCAAAGCTCTCTACTTACCAGAAAGTATAACTACAGATTTTATTAATACAAAATCAGAATTACTTAATCCGAGCTAATAGTAATTTTCAGTCTCTTATATTTAATGTAACGAGTAGATGACTTTCGGACAAAACCACTCATATGAGTTATTATCACATCTTAGACAACATTTCTTTTACTGGTGTAATATGTGTATTAGAGGGAAAGGAGACTGGAACAGATAGTAAGCCCATCTGTAATATTAATTTCTTGTCCTCTTTTCTTGCAGAAAAATAGTTCAGTATTGTATGGATTGGCCAAAAAGGCTAAAAAAGGGAAGGGATATATAAAGAAGCCGAGATAAGTGGTGAAATGGATTAACTGATTATATATCCAGCTATTTTAACATAGTCTACTTATAGTTTATCACAAAAAGGGAGAAGGTCTAATTCCACATCCATAGATCTCCAAGCACATTACATAGTAGTTAAATCTTTTCTATTAATTGTTCTATAATACCACATCAACATTCTTCCCTCATTAAACTTCCTTTTCCTCTTCTTCGATGCTCTTCTTTGTTGCATCTTTTAACTAAAAATAACCTTTTTTTCTTTTTTAAACCAAAGCATGAAAAAAATACAGCAAGTGTACTTTTCCTGCAACATATATGGAGTCATAAAAAAGTACAGGGACCATTTTTTCTGTATTCTGAAAAGTACCTTTTTATCTTTGATTGTTATCATTGGACAGCACAATGTCATAAAATACTACCCAGGAAAAGCCATAACTTAAAATATATGATTCACGGAGCACTGCAGACTGCTGCAACACTGTAAGTACAGTAAGAATGTGTATTTATAAATTAAATTAGGAAAAAAAAATTCAAGGTGGCTTTTTTGTTGCATGTTGGTTGTGTTTTAAATGCCTTCTTACATACATCACAAATTATATCAAGTAGACAGTCGTGAAAACAGAAAATCAGCTCTTCACCGGGTCATTTTCATAATAGAAAAGATAATCTCCTTCAGTCAATTGTTTGGTCTAACATAAGCCTTTTAATAACTATGCAACCAAAATGTTAATATTAACATATATAATTTCATAGGACATTATCTAATTTTGATAAAAACAATATATTCTCTGGTTGTTGCTCAGTAGAGCTCGGCTTTAAGCTCTCTTTAAAGTGTGTAAGGTGGTGTCTCTTCAAATGTGGGGCCTGTCTGAAGTTTTTACCGCAAACTAAACATTCAAATGGCTTCTGTCCAGCATGCATTAGGTAATGTCTTTCAAGCTTAGAAGGCGATTTAAAAGTTTTAAAGCAGATACTGCACTGATACAATTTGTTAGCTACTTCCCTTTTTTTAGTACCTTCATAAAAGTCACCCCAGTAGCTGTAACAGCTTTGCTCTGTTTCCAACAATTTACTACACAAATACGGCTGTGCGTTTCTGCTGCTGGTGTCAAGAACAAGGTCCTCTGACTCAATTTCAACTTTGATTCCAGCTGCTTGGTTTGACTCAATCAGCTCAAATTCTTGAAAGCTAGACGCCCGCGAAGGTGTTTGAGAATAAGTCACAGGCTCTGAAGACTTAAATTCAACGTGATCTCCCCAGTGATCGAAAAGTTTGTTCAGGTTTTCAAATTCTACCTGGCAAACAGGGCTTTTATAGCATCTCTTTTCAGTATGGGTGAGCTGATGTCTTTTTAAGTGAGCTGACTGTCTAAATGTCTTCCCACAAACATTACAGCCAAAGGGCTTTTGTCCCGTGTGTATAAGATAATGTCTTTGAAGTTTGGATGAAGACGGAAAGATTTTTTCACATCTGTCACATTTACACACTTTGTGTCTGTTATGTATATTTTTCGCAGAAGCTGAAAAAGCACAGTGAAGTACTTCTGGATT
Organism: Thinocorus orbignyianus; assembly: GCA_013400375.1. Taxonomy (NCBI): domain Eukaryota; kingdom Metazoa; phylum Chordata; class Aves; order Ciconiiformes; family Thinocoridae; genus Thinocorus; species Thinocorus orbignyianus. The sequence goes on from VXBW01003750.1 coordinate 53,619, forward strand.
ATCAAAGAAGCCATCATCTGATGAACCATAAAAAGCGTCATCTTTATTATGCAGTGAATCATCGATGTTTAACACGCTTTCACCAGTAAGCATTCTTTTTAGATTAATTCCAAAGTCATGAGGTTGCGGGTGCTCTTGCCTAGGTAATGGCACAGCAAACGTTCTTTTCATCTGATTACTAAGTGCCTTGTGCATGTCATGCTTGCTATAGCAATCCTTGAAAGGTTTAGTGGAAGCATGCTGATCAGAACGCTGATCTCTAGCTCCAACCAGGTCAGGACTTTTAAAGTGACCCGATTTTTTTTTTTTTCTGTCAGTCAGAGAAAAATCAGTTGCCTTTCCTCCAGTACACTTCAGTTTCATGAGGATCTTATTTTTCATGCTGACTCTGTGGCTGCGTGCTGTTGTACTATTATCTGAACTTTTGCCATTTCTCAGATAACAACATTTGTGCAAATTTAGAACCTGCTCAGTTTCAAAACACTGCTCGCACACTGGGCACTGAAAGGGTATGATGTAAATCGAGTGATCGTCATGTGAGTCATTCTCACGTGACTCATAAGTGTCAGCGCTCTCAAAACTATCCTTCTTTCCTTCCAACAGGTTCTGTGGTCTGGGATACTTAAGAGTCTTTGCTTTGTATAAAATATTGGGGGGAGTCTTATTTCTGGCATGGAGCTGTTTGTGCTTCATGAGTTTGCTCTGTATTTTAAACCCCTTCTGACAAAAGCAGCACTGAAAAGGCCTTTCTTCTGTGTGTGTGAGCTGATGGATTTTCAAGTGTGTTGACTGTCTGAAAGATTTATCGCATGAAGAACACTTAAAAGGTTTCTGGCCAGTGTGAATAAGGAAGTGTCTTTCTAGCTTAGATCTTGATGGAAATGTCTTGTTACACGATTCACAAGCATGAGTTTTCTTTCTCCTTCTGGCACCGTGTAGATGATCTGCCTTCAGGCACTGATGCAGAGTCCATCTCTCTTCAGTTGCAAAAGATTTACAGCACACAGAACATCGAAATATGCCATAAGTGACCCTGTCTTGCTCAAAATTCATAGAGTTTTCTGCTTGCTTGGTAACATTCTGATAATTTTCATTATGAAGCTGCTGGTGCTTTAAGAAAGTGATTAAATTTTTGAAGTTCCTATGACAAACAATACACTTAAAAGGCAGGTTATGGGTTAACTGATGCCTCTCCAGGTGGACTAGCTGCCTAAATGTTTTATGGCACACATGACATTCAAATGGCTTTTGACCAGTATGTATCAGATAATGCCTAGCTAATTTTGATGGAGTTTCAAACTGTTTATAGCAAATGTCACAAATATATGTCTTTTTCTTGGGTACCCTATCAGCTGCTGTACACTGCTGAACTTTTAGCATTTTTAAAAAGCAATTACACCTCGCCTCCTGTTAATTTCTTGAGATAGATATTTCAAGTGAAATCATCAATTGCTCACTAAAATGGAATTCTGTAGAAGCAGTAAGTTTTCTTAGGAGAGATATTCTTAAATCCCACAGGTCCCTAGAATAAGAAAGAGAATATTATTTTAGACAATTATGTATTAATATAGGCTAAGTTTGTCTTGCTTTCTACATGAGACCAAAAGCGTCTAGATTAGGATACACCCGATTAAATTTATCTTAAAGTGCTTTCTTCATAACAGAGTAATCACTCATGTTACATGACACAGAAAAACTACTCTTTAGAAGAAATGAATGAGTTTAAGTCATCTGTACAACAGATATTTAGTCCTGCAAATTACTTCCAAATAATATACAGTTCAGCTACATTATGATATTTAGGTTATATACAAATAGAGCACATCCTTAGAATCACAAAAACTACTGTAGTAAGTTTCTTTCCTACAGCAACAATTTTAAATCCCAGATACAGTATTTATGAAAATGACAGAAAGATAAAAGAACTGGACAATCTTAGGCTTCAAGAAAAATAATTAAATGAATGCAGTGTTAGAGAGAAGTAAAAATTAACAACACATTGAAACCAAGTACAAAATTACTAGTCGTGTTTCCTGCATCCATCAACTCTATCCAGAAAAAACAGTAGTGTAATCATTTTTGCTTTATGTCAAAATAGCAAAAGCCACAACTAGTAAGCAAGAGCAACACACTAACCATCAACTAAGACCAGAAAGAGGATAACCTCCAATACAAGGATTAACAGCAGGCCATGTCACTATTTCACCACAGAGCTAGAATATCAAAGTTGTGATACCTAACCATGTGTATACTCTGAAGTCACCATAATTACAGAGGTCATATCATAATTAACATTTTAGTCTAAACCAAAATCATGACATAGACAGTTTTAAGTTTCCTTGAATTTCCAACAGACCACACACTTGGGCAAGCTACTCTATCTCAGCTCAAACAAAAAACAGTAGCTTTGCAAGTACCTGGCTACATGAGGTCCTTCCTAGCTATTCCTTGTCAAGCAACTATTTAGTCCAAGCTTCCTACTCTGAAGCCAGCTCCCATCTAAACACCTCCAAAGTGGTCCTAATAACTTGCACTGAGGGAGGGGCCTTAACTTCAGCAGAGGTCTACTACAAGGCATCTCCCCCTCACGAAGCTTTTCCTTATACTCAGCTGAGCCTTTCTTTATTACAAAGTTATTTTCATTGACCTCTCTCCTATAAGCAAAGGAAATAATTAAAAAGTGTTCTCTGTCATAACCATAAGTATTCCAAGTCTCTTTTTTCTTTTTTTTTTATATTTATTTTTAACTAGAAACATTCTTTTTATCCTCAAGTATTGCTTTTAGGTTCACTTAAAAAAAAGAAAGAAAACTGATAGGTCTTTTTAATTGTCTCTGGACTAATTTCAATTGGTCACATCTGCTGCATGTAAAACAGATTAAGTGTTTCAGTCCACAACAGTAATAAGAACAACAGAATAAAATACTTCTTATGATATTACCTATATCCTCTTATAACAAAGAAAAGGAATGGAGGGAGCAAACTTTAATGCAACAGCATAATAGTTGGGACTTATTAATAATAACTTTGAGATATACAACATATTTCTACTAACTATAAATTGTGGTATTTTGATACTACAACTCACAAGTTGTACATTCTTTCTACATACCAGCAAATAAAAAGTAATTTATTCAGTGTCTCCAAAAGGCATGTCTCTTCAGAACGATTTAGTGACCCTAGATTTTAAAAAAAATCAGTCCATTTAAAGTCATTGCAAAGAATAAATGCCTACTGCAACATAAGGCAAGTTACAGTGAGATTCGAGATACATGCACAACATTTCAAATTTTAACAGCTACTCAGTTTCAGTCTTCTTTTGAATATGCAAGAAAATACAACACTCTTCGGGACTACCTTCTCCTCCAAGTTGTTGTCACATCATATGAAGGCAGGAATCTTAGATAGAGTAAGCATGTGACACCAGATGTTTTCTAGTTTGTGCTACCATGAAGTTAGAGACAGGTAGGCTGAGAAAAGGAGAAAAGCTTCTCTACTATGCTGGAAGTTTCTGTACTGCTCAAGGCAGCCTCCATTAGCAGGGATGGAAAATCTCCTGAGAAAGATCTGTAAAGATTGATGAATTTTAGTTAACATAGTGTCATAAGGATCTAATTTACACATCAGGAAAGTGCTCAAACAGTACAGTGACACGCAAAGAAAAAAAATTCTGAAGTAAGAGACAGCTGTGGCATATCACACAAGGGATTTTGTATTTAGCTTATACATTTTGTAAAAAGTCTATCTCGTGAATGGGGAAAATGCTCTATAGTGTCAAAAGCAGAACAGAGCTTCTTTCTGTGGTCTTTGTGCCCTGTGAAAGACAAAGAGCTCAGATGAGGTAAACTTAGTTCCTTTCTCCTTCCCCTTAGATAGGCATTATTGTGTGACCCAAATATATTTTCAAATCCTATTTACTAAGGACAGACTTCACATCTATTTCAGGGTGCTCTGCACCTTGCACATCTAAGGACTAAACATGCTGATAAAGATCAAAGAGCAAAAGACAAGCTTGGAATTTCATCTCCTGCCAGCCTTGGAAGTACACAGGCTTGTCCTAATTAGTCAGAAAACTTATTTCCTTACGTTATAAGGATTTAGTTTGTGGCATAGGTCCAATTTAATATTAAATGGACACTACTTTTCATCTTGTTTGCAAGGTCATGCACAGAAAAACAGAGTCAAGAAGTAACATAGACTATGAAAGACCTGGAGTCTTAATTGGAACAGAAGTTGAATATGCAAACAGCAAGAATGCCATCCATAGCAAGATGCATAAACAGAAATAAAACTTTGATAGCGCACACATTTTCCATTCCTCTCACTACTGTTTAGAATTCAACTGCCGTACTCTATCCAGTTCTGAACACTGCCCTTCAGATGGAATCAAGTATATGAACTAACTGGAACGAGTCCAGAGAAGAGGATCAAGAACGGTCAGAGCTTAAATGCATAATATACAGGAAAACACTGAAGTAACTGGGAATGTGTAAGTTAAACTAGAGACCTGATTAAAAAGCAAAAAAAAAAAATCAAACCAAAACCCCAAACAAAACCAAATGTAAGAGCCAACTTTAAAGAAAACTTAAATAAGCTGCTCTCTAAGCCACTTATAGCACCAACTAGAAATGGATTCAAATTATAGCAGAAAGCAAGTACATTATTGTCCTTACAGTTGTAAAGTTTCTCTTAATAACCACACAAGTAAATTAGGTGAGGAAAGCGCTCTGCCTCCAACACTGGAGGTCTCTGAAAAAGGTTATATAAAACATCTCTCAAATCCACACACCCGTATAGTTTATGCTATACATGATTGTTTTCCTGTGACTCATTAATAGAATTCAAAACAAACCACTGAAGAATTGAAAATTCAAGATAGTTCCATATTTAACACTGAAGGAGTCTCCTGCTTTATTATTAGTATATCTTTCTACCCTAAGGCTAACGCTTATAGCTCTCCAGACACAATCACAAGTGCATTATAATAAATGTGTGAAGAAACATAAGATGCCTTTTGTTATATTAGCTACAAAACAAGTGAAAATCTAACCACTGATTTATGAAACACATCACATGCAACAGAGATTACAGAATCATAGAGATAGGAACCTGAGGGCCAAGACAAACATGCTGCATGCTGGATTTCCTATTTCCTCAGCAGCCTTCCTTTGGGAAAAGATTTTACCAGAAACTTAACCTTCACCTGCAGTTATGTGGAAACCAACATCACACATCATGGATCCTCAAAACTAACATTCTCCACTAGCCTCCATGTATTTTTCCAAAACGCTTTCTGAAACGAAACAAACAAAAGCTACAGGACAGAGAAGCAGGGCTGGTTTAAGAACAAACCTAAGTTCTGCTGCAGGGGCTCCAGCTCCCTGGGACTGACACCACACACACACACACATACACACACTCGTCCCCATCAAGACACACGCAATCCCAGTTAAAAAACAAAAAGCAATCAGCTAGGCGACTCCTACAGAAAGCAAACCATCAGTAGGCACACAGCCACGGCCGGCCTGCTGCAGCCGCCACGACCCGGCCCGCCCTCACCGCGGCTCGCCTGCCTCAGCCCGGGCCCGGGCGCCGCGACGGGGCCATACGCGGTGGCGGCCGAGGGGAAAGGCGACAAACGGAAACCATAGAGGCAAAAAAAAAAGAGCAACCTGGCAAAACAGCTACCGTACCTCTTCCTCCCCCACCCCTCCTTCCTGAGATTGCTGCCGCCTAAACAACTCCCCCCCACCCCAGTCCCGGATGGCACCGAGACTCCGGGACGCCGGGAAACTCGGGCCGGAGCTTTCCGTTCCCCCGCGCAATCCGGCCCCGCCTGCCGCAGGCCGGGACGCCGCGGCCGGGCTGGGCCGGGCTGAGGTGCCCCGGTTTGATTCTCTCTGGGCGGAAAATGCCCCCTGGCTCTACTCAGGAATCATTTGTTAGTCGCTGGTGACATGTTATCCCTTACAAATACTTTCAGCTTCGGCAAATATCCCATTCTGGGCTGCTGGGGGCTTGCAGCTGCAGGGCGCTGTTGGAATTACCTTGTGGTGTGATAAACGCACGGCAAGGTCTAACACTCAAAAATCTGGGAAGGGGCACCTGGAAACAAAGAGGGGATTCCCTGAGAAGTCCAAAAAAAGTAACGGTTTTGCAGAGTTTTGCCTCTCCTGTGGAAGAGAGAGGCCAAACAAGCGCAGGAGCTCCTGGGCCAGGGCACCCTCGGTGGGCGCAGCTTGGCAGAGGTGGCCTCAGGGGAACAGCAGGTGAGAGCCAGAAACAGAAACTGTTTGCAGCTGAGTCCTGCATCCTGTTCTGGGATCCCCGGCATAAGAATGGCATGGACCTGTTGGAGAAAATCCAGGAGAGACCATGAAAATGGTCAGAGGGCTGGAACACCTCTCATCTGAAGACAGGCTGAGAGGGTTGGGGTTCTTCAGCCTGGAGAAGAGAAGGCTTCGGGGAGACCTTCTAGCAACCTTTCAGTACTTTTCAGAGATTTTTACCAAGGCCTATAGTGACAGGACATCTGACATAAATTTTAAACTGTAAAAGGGTAGATTTTTATCAGAAATAAGGAAAAACTATTTTACAATGAGAGTGGAACAGGTTGCCCAGGGAAATTGTGGATGCCCCATCACTGGAGGTGTTGAAGGCTAAGTCCAACAAGGCTTTGAGCAACCTGGTCTGGACAGGCTGGAGAGATGGGCAGAGAGGAACCTGATGAAATTTAAAAAGGGCAAGTGTAGGGTCCAGTGCCTAGGGAGGAATAACCCCATGCACAGTACAGGCTGGGGGCTTACATGCTGGAGAGAAGCCCTGAGGAAAAAGACCTGGAAGTCCTGGTGGACAACAGGATGACCATGAGCCAGCAATGGGCCCTTGTGGCCAAAAAGGGCAATGGCATTCTGGGGTGCATCAGGAAGAGTGTGACTCGCAGCTCTAGGGAGGTTATCCTGCCCCTCTTCTCTGCCGTGGTGAGGCCCCATCTGGAGGACTGTGTCCATTTCTGGGCTTCCCAGTTCAAGAAGGGCAGAGAACTGCTGGAGAGGTTACAGCACAGGACCAAAAAATGATGATTAGGGGCCTGGAGCATCTCTCTTACAAGGAAAGGCTGGGGGACTTGGGTCTTTTTAGTCTAGAGAAGGCTGAGGGGGGATCTGATCAACACCTATAAATACTTAAAGTGTGGATGTCAAGGGGAAGGGGCCAGTCTTTTTTGAGTGGTGGTCAGTGACAGGACAGGAGCAAATGGGCACAAACTTGAACATAAGAAGTTCCACCTAAACATGAAGAGGAACTTCTTTACTTTGAGGGTGGCAGAGCCGTGGAAGAGGCTGCCCACAGAGAGGTGTTGGAGTGTCTGTTTCTGGAGACATNATGGAGGTTAACAGTGGAGCAGATATCCACCTACAGCCTGTGGAAGGTCCCACCCCGGAGCAAGTGGATGTGTCCAAAGGAGACTGTGACTGTGGGAAGCACACAGAGCAGGCTCCTGGCAGGACCTGTAGCCCTGCAGAGAGAGAAGTCTAGACAAGAGCACGTTTGTTGGCAAGACTTGTGACCCTGTGGGGGACGCACACTGGAGCAGTCTGTTCCTGAAGGACTGCACCCCTTGGAAAGGACCCACAGTGGGCCAATTCATGAAGAACTGCAGCCTATAGGAAGGACTCATATTGGAGAAGNACTACAGCAGGGGGTTGGACTAGGTGATAGTTAAAGGAACCTGCCAACCCAAAGCACTCTCTGATTCTGTGATTTTACCTCATAGAAGAGCAGGCAGAGGGCAGAAGAAAGTTGTATTGGGTTTGCACACCATGGTTTTGGTAGCAGGGGGGCTACAGGGGNGTCATGGAGGATGGTCTTCCATGGGAGGGACACCACAATGGAGCAGGGGAAGAGTGTGAGGAGTTCTCCCCCTGGGAAGGAATGGCAGAGATAACACAACTGTGCGCTGAACTGACTGCAACCCCCATTTCCTGCCCCCCTGTGCTACCTGGGGTAGGGAGATAGAGAAAATCAGGAGTGAATTTGAGCCCAGTAAGAAGGGAGGGATGTGGGGAAGGTGTTTTAAGATTCAGTTTCATACCTCATTACCCTACTCTGATTTGATTGGCAATAATAAACAACTCTTTATTCATGGATTTGTATACACTAATGAAACAAGTTGGTAACATTTGCCAGCCTAAGCATAAGATAATTTTGCAGACCCCAGTATCTCTGGAACTCTTTGAGATGTCTTTTTTGCTATTTAGAAACAGCAGTCTACAGAACAACTCTTAATTTAGCAGTGTTAGAAATCAAATCAGTCTCATCACCAGTGATTCTAAATAATACCTGACCTATACAACAAATAAGCCAAATTTTAACACAGCAGGACAAAATTTGCTTGCAGTTAAACTTAAATGCTGAATGAAATGGCTTAAATAAGTGTTGATTGTTATCGGGCCTTATCTTGTTGTCGGGGGGGGGGTCGCAATCGGTCTCCTGATGGTTGAGTGATGGAGGCTAGGAGTCTTCCTCATGAGTGTCCTTTTGATATGGGGGAATCTTAAGCAGAAGTTGACATTCCATTCCAGTCAGCTTACATTCCATTGTGGTTACTCATTTGGTATGTAAGCAGTTCTTCTGTTTTTGGTGCATTTCTTATAACATTTCATCGAACAAAAAGGGTTACCTTCCTCTCACATTGATCATTACAATCATTTAGCAACCTCATTGAAAGAAAGCCAAATCTTGCAGTTGAAAGCTTGGAAACACCATATGATAACAGGCAAGTCACTTAGCCTTCTAGTGTCAATTCCCCAGCTATAAAAAGTGTATAATATTTGCCACATGCATCTCATAAAGCTATTCAGAAAATGAATGAATCATATAATAATTGCAGATCACCTGATTATTTTTTTTTCCCTTTGTAAAGTGTTTCTTCCATTTTACAGTATGTTCAGTCTTAGCAGTCTGTTTTTCATGAAACCTCTGGTCTGGACTAAAGCAGGAATGCAAGCAGCTGAGTTTAGCTTGTGTACAGTAATGAATTTAATTAGCAGATCCACAGCTGTAGATTGTTGTAGCTGTCTTGATTTTAATGAAGCTGTAGCAATGCATACCAGCTGAGGATCTGCTTGTACAGCTCTGGGAGTTAGCAGAGAAGTTAATCCAAAAGTACTAAATTCAGTCTTATAGCCCAGTTATAATAAAAGATGAAGTAATTCAGTATGTTTCCATAGAAAACCCTGTAAACACAGGAAATAGAATATTTACTTTTATGATACTAAGGAATGAAATATGCATAGTTTGTAGGAAATAGTGTTGCGAAATCATAGCAACAATGCAAGACTTCCGAGGAGTGGAACATGGCTTTATTTTAAATCTAAACTGGTTTCAGTCATTCACATGTACCTTCTTCCCACATCTTAGTTTTGGTTATGTCTTTTTGTAACCTGACTGTGCTTATTTTTGCCATTCTGGCCTGCTTTGACAAATCATTGGGATTTACTCACTGCCCATTGTCTCCTCATTTGGGTATCCTGCTGAACTGTTAGCGTCTCAATGACCTGCTAATCTAGGTGCTATGGATACAGATCATTCTTGTGACTGTTCTCCTGCTGGTTTTTCCTTCTGATGCTTTCACACCCAGATGTTGTGATTCATCCTCTGTGCATACCAAGCTTAACATTTCTGTAATAATTCTCTGCATACCGAGAATGTGCAGAATGTATGTGCTACGGCATACCTATTATCCCGGTTTTATTTAGCTAGATTAAGTTATATTCGGTAGATAAATAAAACAGGGGACCACTGAAAGAGTCTGTGTGATTGTTATCTGACTTGGGGCACCTGAGTGTTTAAAAAGATCTGGCTGTAATGATAGCAAAAGTGTCACATGTAAGATTTTTTTTTAATTCCCGCCCCCCCAAAAAATAGAAAGCAGAAAAAATTAATAATGAAAAATTCCTGAACTTTCCTTGAAGAAAAATTGGACAATCCAGTAGTTTCACTGGCTAGAACTGAATTTCAAGATCCTAAAATGCTGAATTGTCCCTTCATTTGTGAAGAAAACTGTTTCCCACTTGTTAAAGCAACATAATCTAAGTCTTTTACCCTGCTTCTAAATACATATTACTCCACTTCTTATGGAAGGCACACAGTCTGGAGTAGATATTAGCATGTCAGTGTTGACAAAAAATGAGTGAGTGCTCTTTTTGTGGGTGTATGCTGTAGTATATTGATATGGGAAATCAGACCTTCTTCAAATAAATTTCAATTCTCTTTAATTTTTAGGAATGATAAGATTTTGCCTTAAAATATTGTAAATATGCCTCTCCAAACTGACAATTAGCAATACAATTACATGAGTTGCAGAGAAAATCTGTGGGTTAACTGCAACATGTTGTCATTAATACTGTGTCTGCTTTTGTAAGGTGTTCTGTACATTAAATACATGCTGTACGTGCAATGTGATACAGCGATTTCCCTGGTGTTATTTTTATTGAATTCTAGGCTAAATAGGCACATAACACAGTATATAACTTGCTAATGTGTCAATTAATGCCACCTCGGGGCTGAAGTAAATTGCAGAGACTTTTAAAACTGTGAATACACATTTCATGCTTGTCTTAGGTTTCTCCCTTTTACTCTTGTTCTAATTTCTGCCTTTTTTTTCTAAGCAGTCCGGCTTAAAGCCCTCTGGTTCATAGCAATGAATTGCCTTGAGGGGAGATAGTTATTTAGTGAGTCTCAGAAACATGTATTCTGAACATGTAAGCATCGTTTTTTGTTTGATTAAGCACTGTGTTTGGCAAGAGCTCCATAAATTCTCTCTATATGCTCAAAACAAAAGCAGCTTTTAAATGATGTTTTCAAGAAAACAAACTTTATTTAACTAGACTAATAAAAAGCTAGAGCATCATCTCAAAAAAGATAAATTTTAAAGAATATGATGAAATTTTATTGTATAGGCAACACATTTAGTTCTGTGAAATGTAAGAATAACTGTATTTCAACACTTTAAGATGTAGTTCTGCCTAGCTACAGTCATTTCCGTTAAGTTTTTGGCTTTGTCAAACCCTTACACAAGTCTGTTTATTTAGATGTTTGTTTGTTGAGTAAATAACCCCACAAAATGCTGGCTGACATCCCTTAATCTGTAGAATCCCTTAAGAATCGCAGCTTTGAAATTAGTTGCAGGCTCTATCAATTATATCTGTTTAAATGGACAAATTTAATTACTACAGAAGAGAAACTGATTTTTAAATTACCACTGATTGCACAATGGGTATCTCAGTGGGAATACAGGTACATGCAGGTTCTCAAATGGAATCAATGTATTAATTAATCTAGAGATTGACATGCTCCGTAGAAAGTTCCCCGTTTCTTCACCTCCTTCCTGTAGATTCATTTGTTTCAATTTAAAAGGAATTTATGATTATCTAGAACTGAGAAATTCAAATGCAATATCAAATTGCACACGCTGTGTATAACAAATAAGTTTTTCTTTCTGACTTTGCACACACGGTGCCATTTGCCAGCCTAGGTGACCTCTGAATGGTAAGGCATTCCTTACAACACCAAACCATTAAACTGTGAAGTATCATGCCAAGTTGTATGTGTGTATGCAGTAGTGGAGCTGAAAATTACTCTTAAGTAAAATGGAAAATAGTTCCTTTCATGGCACAAGTAAAATAAACATAAACAAAAACAGAGCTGGAGAAAAGAAACACCTCCTCAGTACTGTGTCCAGTGCTGGGCTCCTCAGAACAGGAGAAGAGATGAACACACTGGAAGGAGTCCAGCAAAGAGCCACTAAGATGATTAAGGAACATCTGTTGTATGAGGAGAGGCTGAGAGAACTGGGACTGGTTAGCCTCAGGAAGAGAAGACGACTCAATGGTGATCTTATCAATGTATAAATACATAATGTGAGGGAGTAAAGAAGTTGGAGCCAGATTCGTCTTTGTTGTAGTTACTGAAAGTAAAGAGGCACAGATTAAAATATAGGAAATTACACCTAAACATGAGGAAAAAAAGTCCTTTTTTGCTTTGGCAATGGTAAAACACTGTAAGAGGCTTTCCAGAGAGGTTGTGGAGTCACTATTCTTGGAGATATTCAGGACCTGGCCATCCCTGAGCCGTCTCTAGGTTACCCTACTTTGGCTGGAGGCCTGGACTAGACAATCTCCAGAGGTACCTTCCAGCCTCAGCTCTTCTGTGATTCTATGGATATTGTTAACATGCTTAACATGTAAGGGACTTCTTGAACTATTTCATTTTTAAAACTGCTTTCTAGTCATGAATGTTCTTATCTTCAGAGGTACATGGTTTCTGAGGTCTGTGTACTCAAGCAAGCATAAGCATCTACCTGCCTACTTTTGGAGTAAGACACTGAATCCAGCTATATTATATTATAATTTCTTAAACCTATACTTTCACTGAGAATCTTGATCTAAGTCAAGATCTGTTTTTTTCCTGCATTGTCAGCAACTAACTTTTGTAATTTTTCCAGGACTTTTTATTTGCCTTTTTTTTTTTCCTGCAGTGGTTTTTTTAAAGGTTTGAATACTTGGAGCCAGTCATTCCTGGATGTGGTAGACAATACTGAATGATTACTGAATCAATTATAGCATTATCAGTGATTCTATTTTAGAATTGATTTACATTTGATTTTGACAGGTATTAGGTGGACTAAAGAATAGCTGGTCATAAAACCAACCTTCTTTTAAGTGATCACATGTAGATCACATATAGATTACGTTTAGAATAACTGGAGAATTAACAGAAGCTGGTCTTTAGGTTTCTTGATTTCGAAAGGAAGAATGAACTTCAAGAAATTAGGAGAAATACTTAAATCAAAAAGTGGTCAGCAAGGAAAACTAAATGTCAGTGTTGAGAAATGTAGGGGTGAAACAAGAATTGTCAAAAGTCACACGTTATTAGCTTTAAAGAATCACAGAATTGTCAGGGTTGGAAAGAACCTCTGAGATCACTGAGTCCCAACCATATACAAAACCACAACCCACACCCTACAATCTCAGCCACTAGAGCATGCCCTGTAGTGCCACATCTACACATTTCTTAAATACCTTCAGGGGTGGTGATTCGACCACCTCCCTGGGGAGGCTGTTCCAGTGCATGACCACTCTTTCAGTGAAGTAATTCTTCCTCATATCCAGTCTAAATCTTTTCTGCGGCAACTTCAGACCATTTCCTCTGGTCCTGTCATTATTCGCTTGGGAGAAGAGGCCAACACCCACCTTTCTACAACCTCCTTTCAGGCAGTTGTGGAGGGCAATGAGGTCTCCCCTCAGCCTCCTCCAAACTAAACATGTCCAGTTCCCTCAGCCTCTCCTCACATGACTTCTTCTCTAGACCCCTCACCAGCTTGGTGGTTCTCCTCTGGACATATTCCAGCACTTCAATGTCCGTCTTATAATGAGGGGCTCAGAACTGAATACAGTACTCTAGGCGAGGCCTCATCAGTGCCGATTACAGAGGAATGATTACTTCCCTACTCCTGCTGACCATGCTATTCCTGATACAGACTAGGATGCTGTTGGTCCTCTTGGTCACCTGGGCACACTGCTGGCTCATGTTAAGCTGGCTGTCCCCCAGGTCCTTTTCTGCTGGGCAGCTTTCCAGCCACTCTTCACCAAACCTGTAGCGTTTCCTGAGGTTGTTGTGACCAAAATGCAGGACCTGGCACTTGGCCTTATTGAATTTCATACAATTAGCCTTGGCCCAACAATCCAACCTGTCCAGGTCTCTCTGTAGACCCTTCCTACCCTCAAGTAGATCAACATTCCCACCTAGTGTGGTGCCATTTACAAACTTAGTGAGGGTGCACTCAATCCCCTCATCCAGATCATTCATAAAGATACTAAACAAGACTGGCCCTATAACTGAGCCCTGAGGGACACTGCTGGTGACCGGCCGCCAACAATATTTTACCCCATTAATCACAACTCTCTGGGCACGGCCATCCAGCCAGTCTTTTACCCAGTGGAGAGTACACTTACCTATGCCATGATTCACCAGCTTCTCCAGGAGAATGCTGTGGGAGAGGGTGTCAAAGGCCTGACCAAAGTCCAAGTAGACAATGTCCACAGCCTTCCCCCCATCCAGAAGGCAGGTCACATGGTCATAGAAAGAGATCACGTTGGTTAAGCAAGACCTCCCTTTCATAAACCCATGTTGGCTGGCCCTGATCCCTTGCCGTGAGAGCTCACTCAAGATGATCCTCTCCATGATCTTTCCTGTTACCAAGGTCAGGCTGACAGGCCTGTAGTTCCCCAGATCCTCTTTCTGGCCCTTCTTGTAGATGGGCATCATGTTAGCCACCCCCAGTCATCTGTTGACCAGGATTATTGATAGATGATGGAAAAACACATACCAAAAGATTCTTCAGCCATGTAAATTTAAGAGAACAGTAAGTGAGATCCCTGTGCACTGAAGATGGAGGAGCAATGGAAGATAAATTATGCATGGTTCAAAATGTATTTAAATATTTTTTCTCAGTTTTCAATGCGGATCACAAAATAGATGAAAGGAAAGGGGAACTGAAATCCGAAGTGGCAGCAAAACTTGTAAAGCTTGATATGGGTCAGTTAGGAAAGCTGTATATTTATTTTTCCAGAACTATCATGGAAGTTGTATATGAAACACATGACCACCTGTGACAGCAGGAAATTGGATTTGATGAGCCAAGAAATCTATTCTTAAACTCCAGTGCTCCTGTATTGACTCGCACAAAAAGTCCTGTCCATCAATACAATTAGTTTTTTCTACACCACAGAGAATCTTGACAAATCAAATTATCTTGATTTGTAATACAGTGTTTTCATTTAGATTTAATCTTGTAATTTAGAAAGTATGGACACATCATTGCATATAAATGCAGTGAGATGTAGACGGTATAATTATCTATCCAGGGTAACTAATAATTGTTTTAAATTTCAAGTAACAATCTAGACTCATTCTTGCAAGCACCTGTCCACAGCCTGCACATGTGTAGAGTCCTCTAAAACCCCACAGAGCTCTCTGAAGGTGCAAGAATCTTCATCATAAACCTACTCTGAAAATCAGGAACTAAGAGTCTCACGTAGAATTACAAGTAACGTAAGTATTTCTGATAAATCAAGTAATATGTTGAAATTTAATATATGTGCTTAATGCCAGTTAAAGTCATATTGCAGGGAGCATAAGTTTATTACCTTGCAAAAAATACACATTCAGCTTCTAAGCATAGATTTTCACTTGTGTAAGATCTGTAGGACTGGATATTACAGTAGAAGATGTTTTTTTGTCTCACAATGCTTCACGCTGCTGACATCAGGTTCAAATCGCCTTTTGCTCAACATAAGTAACAAAAATAGTTTAAAAAACAAATGAAAAAAAAATTTGTAAATTTTACACACCCTCCAAGTCCTTCAGAAAGCAAATAATATTATGAAATACTTCCTGGAATCTGTGATCTAATTTTGGTAGCTTTCCATTCAAACTCTTGTTTCACTATGTCAAAGGCTGACGGCGATTCACTCTGAAGTGTCTGTCTTTGATCCAGCAAAAGCATGACACACTTTTGCTGTCCTGTGATGAATTCCGAGTTTACATGGGACATTTGTTATAAAAGCACCCCTCTTTCTATAGTAACAACTTAAAAACTTCAAAAATATAGGACTTTATAACCTGTAGAAGTTCAGCCAATGAACAAAGAAGGAGACAATCCCAGCACCTAAAAGTCACCTGGCAGGGACCAATATAGTATATGGAAAGATTGGAAACCAAACCACCAGTCCAAAGAGATTTCCTTTCTGTTATTGAATGCTGACACCTGAAGTGGAAGGAAGGTGACTCCATGTATCCCCTTAATTGCAGTGGTACATTTTTGGGAACCCAGGGGCCACAAACCAGCAGAACTTCTTATGTTTTACTCAGGTTTATGAGTTAAAGGCACTTGCTCAGTACTCGGAAACATCTTAATTTCAAGATGAATGAAGGGTTAACTGAGAACACATTGCCATAGTTACCTGCTAATCAGCAATATCAGAGGTGGCCAATTCATAACAGCTTTACTGCCGTTCACCATGGTCCTGCACCATCCTGTGTTTTTGTATGAGTAGACTACAGGATTCCACTCAGTCCACTCAATGTTTGCTGAGCCATGTCTTCATTCATACATTCAGAGTCTTTGCTTTAATGTCACAGCACAACTTCGATATTTTTTCAGGAGCCTGTCTATATTAATCACAGTAAAGAATAACAGGTCTGCCATGTTTTCTCCATGCCACCTACCAGTATTTTGAAAATGCACTGTTTAGGAAAAAAAAAAAAGGAATGATGGAATCAAACAAGTTATCGGAACTATATAGTTTCACTCCTGGTCTGAAATTATATTTTTCTGGTAGGGATCCAACAGTGCATGATGTGATAAATCCTGCAATACTTGCAGTATAATGGATGACCAGGCTGTTCAGCACCTTGTTTAAAACACTGTAGTGCACTGTAATCACAACGCTACAAAGGAAGGACATTTAGATGTGTATGTATGGGCACAGTGGGGTGGGAGCTGGTGTTGCAAATCATCTAACCCTCCGAAAAAAAAATTGGCAAATTTCAAATGTGGATGTAACGCTAGAAGAGCCTGAAACTGAAAATTTAAGATACTGTTTTGATGCATGTGAGTGAAGCTGAGGACACATTTCTAAACTGTCTCACAGAATGAAATGTTGCACATAGTGGCTGTTGTCAGTATAAATTAAAGCATTCTAGTCCCATAAAATAGTGTGCCATGTTTATACAGGTACAAATGATCACACATAATGTGAAGTAGCAGAAGGGCTGCCTCTGGAAGTGGGCAAACTTGTTTCACATGTGCACTGTGTATAGTCAGATCTAAGAAACCAGAGAGGTGATTGAATGTCAGTGAGATGATATATATATATTAACATTTAAAAAATAACTAAAATTTAGATGCTTATTATTTGCCAGTGCATGAGAATGGTTCAAGGTATACGTCAACAGTCTTGTATTGTCTGAATACACGCTCATTGTACCACTGCAATCGAAAATCAGTTGTCCGGTAACTCATTGACAATTTTGGCTTGAAAATTTGGTATCTAAAAAATAATGCTCTTCCTCATCTCAAAATAGAAAGCATGTAAGCCAAGATTTATCAGCGGGCCACATCTTGTACTGTACCTAAACATACTGTGTTTTGTTTGTGTCATCTAAGTAGATGATGAATGTGCTTATTGTCTTTGTGATGAATCTGCTGCCTTGTGCTGAATGAGGAAGATTCAGGTGAAGCATCTGGAATTTCTGTCTGTAAAGTAAAGCCTTATCTGTGAGACTGATCAGAGTGAAGATGGGTGTTCCAGGATACTGTGGTATCTAGGGCAGCTTGTTATGTGGAAATAGAGTGAGGTGAGGAAAATAAAAGCCCAAGACCTCATTTTTGTTCATTTTATTCTCTTAATGTCTCGTTTTTCTCCCTTCATTCTAGATAAGGATTTATTTTCAGGGGAGCTGTCTATAAACCTTAATTTCCAGCCCTCTCCATAGGATAAATTAGCCAACCCTAACTCTCCATGGAAAAATGAATAAGAAGAAATGTTAGTTGATTTCAGTTTATCAATTTTGATCAGAAATTCAAGTGGGAGAAAAGTGAGGAAGATCAAACTGTCTGTTTTCATTGTATGTTTGAAGTTCAGGGCCGATCCCCTACTAATGAAGAAATCAAACTTCCCCTGTACTAAAAATATTGTCTTCTCAAGGATAGATTTCAGTTTGTTTAAAGTAGCATAAACATATCAAGTCTCTATACAAACTCACTTTCAACATATGGCTAGTAAAGGATATGATGAAAACAGTGACCTGAGAATATTGAAAACCTGGCATAAGTACCTCAGTTACAAATTAAGATATAGTGAGAAGTCTGGGGAACTTCGGAAACCACTTGAGGTTAATACCCCAATAGAGAACATGAAAGATTAGCCTGAAATTAAAGGCACTTTTCATATCTCTAGTATAACTGAAGCAAGGAAAACAGTTGGTGAACATGTCACTCACTTTTTAGACATGCCACAGCTGTCCACGTGCTTGCCACATCACCCTGCTCAATTTTAAGAGTTTTTAATATGAATATCAATCCTTCTTTTCATAAATGTAACCTATAAATGCCAGGAATCCCTTAGGAGTTTTCTCAGACTTTATTTAATGCCCCACACGAAAGGATGTAAAAGAGACCTTTCTTTTGTAAAGTGATCCTATAATTCTGTTCAATATCCATCATTTTCAAGGCCAAGTAATCATATTTAATGGATCCTAAATTACTTTCTGTCAGGCAAGGATTCCCTCGATAGTATTAACCAGTACAGAGGACTGACACTTGGAGAGCTGAAACTAAGAGGGTTTTTTATTGCAAGCAGCTTACAAGTACTTAGAGTGGGGCAGCGCTCACTAGCCCTGCAGTAGGTAAGGGTCAGTGTTTCCATTCTGACCCGTGCTTTCAATGGGTTTTAGCTGGGCTATAAATACTCAAATTGGTTTCTGCCAAAAACCCAATGCCTAAGGTGACCTGCAAAGGATTTTTATACTTTGCTGTGTTTGTCTTCTATTTCTTATCTCCTTTTTTTTTTTAAAAAAAAAAAAAAAAATTTTTTGAAGGGAGTGTGGTTGTTAGGCCTGGATTTCCTGTGGCACAGAAAGGTGTTGTCAGGGATCAACAAGAGCAGGATGCTCTGTAAGGGAAGGTGAGCCAAGCCTAGTCTTCATGTTGAGTTAAGATTTGTCTAGAGGGGAGGTTGCTATGCTCTGCAAGAGATGACTGGGAAGGAATCCGCTCTAAGAAGTGACTAGAATTTTATGTAGAGAGCTTTCACTAATTCAGAAGGTATGGCATTGATATTTTACTAGTAACACTCTTTTCCCAGGTATTCAGTAGGCGTTTAAGTTCAACAAATATTTAATAAAAGCTACTTAAAATCATCAGTCTGGTCAAACATCATCAAAAGATTTCTCATCTCAATTTTTTCGGTAGAGAATGGTGCTGGAGATTTCAGGCTATGAAAGCATGGAGTTGTATGGCCTGGACTGGGTTTGATAATAAATATGTGATTTTCTGTGATATCAAATGGAGAAGAAAATTCTTTGTTGTATCTATTGTATCATTTACTCCAGCACTAATGAGGAAGGAATTAAGGAGTAATAATGGGGTACACTGAAAATGTCATATAGCCAGTCTGTTTCTTAATATGATGTACTCTAAAGATCTGGGTAACATTTATTGGTTCATTCGCTAAAAGCTTTCTCACTGCAGATTAGTCATTTAAAGGCTGATCTTGCTCCCATATGTAATTGATTACCAGGGTGGAGTAAACATTATTCAATCTGATGGGAAATGTCATTCATCTTCCAAATCTAAATGGTTTCATGGTCTATTACAGAGGAAAATATGACTTTTAGAGTTCCTCTGTGCTTCATTTTATTTCTGTAAAATGGAAACAGCAAATCTTTTCTTGATCAAAATACACTTAAATAAACTTCATTATTGCAAGCACTTAAGCACCATGATACTTAAGTGTCACATAATGCCTACCAACAAACATTCCTGCTACATGGAGAAAGCACAACAGCTTCTGTCGAATCTCCCAGGGTCACATTCCAGAGACCTACCTACAGGCAGTGGTACTAAATCTCAAGTCAAGGCATTTCCAAGCTTTTTCTGCATCATTGTCCTGGTTTCCAGTAGGGACAGGGTTAATGCTCCCCTGACTCTGTCAGGGCACAGCTATTCCATTCCATGTGCACCAGGCNATTTCCACAACAAACTGAATAGCCAATAAAGATCCTTCCCCTCTTGCCAAATACCATTCACGTTTTGTCAGAAGTTTCACTTTCCATTTTTCTTTTATAGTTTCTGCTAACTTTTACTCTTTTGTGCTTATAATCAAGCTTCCACTCTTGTTTCTGATAAGTGCTTTACACAGATACTACAGGATATATCAGAATAGTACAGGCTGTCCCAGGAATATAAACACCAGATGATCAAGGACTTTGAATGGAAATTTTTTCCCCATTATGCCAAACCACTGTACTTAGGGGAAAAAAATATTGTTCTCTGAAAGAAATGTTTTTTTCACAGCGATTGTTTTTCATTTTTTGAGGCTGAAAGAGAGGTTTCCCAATACTCATCTACAGCTGAGAGTTTCAAACAATGATATGAGCATTATGCAGAATTCTATGAATCTTGGCATAACAAAGAAAATAAACTTTCAAAATGTCACGTGGAGCAGAATGAGAATTTAGATATTTGGAAATTTATCAGACTTTTTTTCAAGTATTCAAGTAGAAACAAGCACTTCTTTTGATTAGATTACATGAAAGACTGAAAGCAATTAAACTCTTTATAAAGATTTTTATTAGGAGATAGGAGTAGGAGGAGATAGTAGGATCAGTTGTGAAGGCAACTGACGGAGGGATTATGAATTTGGATGGTCATAGGAGAGCAAAAGGGGGATAAAATGAAGTTGAGCCATACCAGCATAGCCTACAAACAACCTAGGTTTCCTTAGAGTCAGGACAAACAAGGCAATGGGCAATAATTGACAGGAGAAAAATTTATTTCTGTGAAATAATTTCTTAATATATGTTCTTTCCTTGAAGATTTATATGAAGTCTTCTGGAAGTGATAATTTATTATATAGGCCTTGGGTGGGGATGACATTTAAATCTAGGGTTTTTTGTGATTTGGAGTGGCCAGAGAATAATACTCTGTGCTGAATGCAAAAGGCAAAAAGTGTGTACCTGACTTTCATACCTTAGTCCAGTACCCACCAGGCTTCTTTATGGGAATTTCTGTGCCATTAAGGTTTTCAAAAGTCTTTCACTCATTCCAAATGGAAAGGAAAGCAAATGTAAAAAAATGCTACAGAAAGAGGAATTATTATTATCTATTTATCTATACCTTCTTCAGCTCAGCGTTTACCACTTTTGACACTTTAAAGCACAATCCATTTCATACACATTTTCCAGGAGAAAATCAATATGAAACTCCAATCTGAGCTATAAGTAGTTGCTACACTGAGCAAAAAAAGTTTGATACACTGAACTGCTCAACCAAATAAATAATTTAGATAAGTGAGTCAATGGTGCTCGAAAAGTAAGTCTTCATTAATGGACATCACTGAGAGAGCAAAGAAAGCAAAATGAATCATCAGCCCATTGCCTTTAATAATATGATTAAAGAAAGAAGGTACTGAATTATTAAGAATAGTGGGGATGGAAAGGAAAAAGAGCAAAAACCATAAAGGGTACCAGTTTGCAGAATGATGATGAACTGGATACTTGTGCTATTCAGAAGGGAGTTGTTTTTCTTTTAGTTTTTTAACTCTGAGAGCAGACAATTGTTTGTTTAGGCCTTGATTCTCCACCTGGCAAAACACTAGGCATCTCCTTCCCCTCAATTTCATATAAATATGACTTACATATAGAAGTAGATTAGCAACTGAAACTGGAGGAGGCCCCTGAAGTAGTATTAAAATCAAGTCCTGTTCCTTCTGAGGTTAATAGCAAAACTCAGACAGACAGAAACAACCTCCAGGATTCTGAAGCTAGGACAGGAGAGTAAGTTATATAGATTTTCTTTTTACAGAGAAATGAATAATGAATACTTAATTCCATGAAAGAATAATTTTTTAGGGTGAAAATATTATGCTTTCAATCCACCTTCCAAATGATTACATAAAGCCAGTTCCCTCAGTTACCTTGCATTACTTCAACAAAAGGCTAGACTTACTGTCCCTTTTTATTCAACTATTCAGCTGTATATATACAACTCTTTATATACAAGCTTATAACAAGCACTTACAGGATGTACAGCTCAAAGATTTCTTGTATGCTGGACGGGCTTTTCTCTTACAATTGATCTGATCTGGCTCTCTAGATATAGAATCCCTAAGTAATTACACATTTGGATTTAGTTTTAGGTTTGCAACTCTTCAAAAGAATATTGTAAAAAGCTACGGTAAGTCCTTGTCCGTCTGTCCTGGTTTCCGGTAGGGACGGGGTTAATTCTCCCCTGGCTCTGTGAGGGCACAGCTATTCCATCCCATGTGCACCAGGCCCAGGGGCAGCAGGGAGCTGGCCGGGCAGGGGAGGGACAACACCAGGAAATGGGGGTGGTGGCGGTGTCGGGATATAAATATCGGAGCGGCTGGGCCGGCGGCGGTCGGGCCGGTGCGGGCTGCGTCGGTACCGTATTCGTGTTTGTATCCCCCCATCGGTGTTATTGTTTCCCTGTAATACTTGTTGTTCTGTTAAACAGTTTTCTTTTGTCTCAACCCACGAGTCTGCCTGTTGTTTTCCCTTCCAATCCTCTCCTACTGCCGTGGGAAAATCGGAGCGAGCGGGCTGCCACGTGGCTCTTTGTTGCTGCTGAGGCCAAACCACGACACCGTGACATCTGTGCGTAAAGATTTGCTCAGATTCACTTGGTTATCTAAGTGTGTGCTTTTTACATGCCATTAAAGCATGATGAAAGGGTGTGCTGGGGATTCTATATTTTAATTCGATTTGGTCAGTTGTTAACTTTTATTTCTTCTGAATTGGACATTCTAATAGCACAGGCAACCTTATTTGGTGAAGTACAGAGATCTCTGTTGTTATTATTACTGGATTATGTAATAAAAAAGACATGGGTTTATTTTATTTTATTTACTTCCATAAATTTTCTTTGCTACATTTACTTCATGCTAGCCTTTGCTGCCTAGCAATGTAGCTGTAATGCTATAACCTTTGTCCTTACACCTCTTCTAGCTGCTCTGTGTTTTGGGGTTTTTTTTTTCATTTTTCTGCCTCACATCTAAATTGCATTGTCAGCTCTTCTAGGAAGAACAGACAGAATTCTGCATGGTTTTGATACTATAAAATAATAATAACAACTACCCTCTGATCTTACTCATAAAACCCCCTGTGCCCCCTTTCCCTATATGGAAAGCGCATATTACAAATTGTCTGAAGAGGCTGCAGAAGGAAGCAAAGAATATGCTCAATTTATGACTAACGTATCATCATCCCTTATCACCCGATATGTACATACCTGGGAGAGGAACTGTTTCATCCATTCAACAGGTTGCCAGAACAATATATCTGTGTTTTGATCCTTATTTAAAAGAGCAAGGAAAGAGAATGATATATGTCAGTATATTGCCTTTACAAATTTACCAGCCTTCAGGCTGTGAGCAGGGCACCCCACTCTAGCTCTATGTTGTTGCCAAAGCCTACATACGGATACTGGAACATGTTACTTAATGCACTACCGATGGAAGTTTGTGTACTGTAGCAATGTGTGTGGTATCAAAAGCTCTATATAGCACATCATTCTGCATTATAAATCATCATACATTCCAGAATGAGCAGAAATGGGAGAGCTGGGTAAGTATCTACTGCCTATTATCTCTTTGTGTGCAAGAAACAATGGCCCACCAGATGAAGCTGATGACAGTGCAGTATGAACAAAATAGGGGTGTGGTTTGCCTGCTTTCAGAAGTGCCTTATGTAGAAAGGACAAAAACTGGTGAAAAATATTATTTCAGTAGTTAAAAACGTGGAAATCCTGTCACTGACTGGCACACGGCAGATTTTAGTTCCAGGCTTATCAGGAGTAGGATGTGTCTCAAAGCAGTTTCTCCTTCTCCTTCCTCTTCTCCATCCTCTTGGAGAATGCATGGTTAAATACATGACCATGGAGCTCCAAGTCCCTCATTAGTCACATTGACCCAACTGAATCGTTTCATGCCAACTAAATAAGCACTCTCCAACTTTTTCCTAACGTATGAGACCTACAAAAAAACCCAGGGGATAGTTGAACATCAGATGTCCATAGATCCACACAGAAGATCAAGGGCTCATGTTTTCTGTTTGCCAGAGTTGGTAGAAATCTGTTAACTAAATTCTGGCTTGTTTTCCATACTGGCAAGCTTTCCCCAATGTTTATGTTCTGAGATTGTTAACCCATTGCATGGTAAATTTTAGAATGTCCAGACCTTGGATTCCTCTACATCAGATTCACTTTGATATAGCTCGTTGGACTTAGTTGCAACCACTAAAAAGGCTTTGGGGATAGTTCAGATTTTTCTGTCTTGACTTTTTTGTTTGTCTCCTCACAGCTAGTATGTTATGTGGTTGCACCACCACATCTGCTTACTGTGAATGCCAGCACATTACTGCTTGTAGAAAATCAGCGTGGTGGCCACTAAGGCCTAGATTTTAAAGCATAACCTGAATACATCTTATACCTGGACTTTCACTTTGTGAAACTTCAGTGAAATAATATTGAATAACTACCTCTGCCTACTTCAAAGACAGTAAGGATTCAGTGCAGTTGCCAACCTACTACATTTTTGCACCTATGAAAGAGAAGAGTATCATGACAGACAGTGGTATGATCGCACTTACCTGCAAATATGACGGCAAAAAGAACATCTAATTAAGAGTGACAAAAACACCCTGATGACATGCTGTATTCAGAAATGTCCAAAGCAGTTAAATCCTCAAGTAACAAGTGATGAGGAACAGTAAAAAGCGGGGCAACAGAGAGCTATGATAAACGGGATCATCAAGTACTCAGTTATTTGGGTTGTGCCATCTTGGTCCTTTTCTTTTAAAAGAGCTTTTGACAAATTGAATTTATAAGCAATCTGCAGTTGGACATAATACAATCTTCTAATTAAATGCATTACAATGAAAGATAATTTAGTTTTTGCACTTTGGTGACATTTTACTGCATTTAATAAAAACGTGACCTCAGTGGTAATGTTACAGACATTTTTTGGTTTTTCTTTGGCAGATTCCTCAATTATAGAAATAATAATTTGTCTAGAAGTGTGGCTCTTAAATGAAATACATCAAGACTATTCCTTGTGAGTTTAACAGTCACTGAATCAATGTTTTAGAAGAAGTACTACAGCCCTTGTAGTGACTCTGAAAACAGACTGTGATTTGAACTTGCCCTAATATTTCATTGTGGACTTCAGAGAATGGTGATGACCAGTCATTCATGTAATGGAGGCTGATGCTGACAGCATCCTAAACTGAAGGTAGTAAAGTCACCAAAAGTTGTCACTATCTTCAGGATATAATCTGAAGAAATCATCTTGACCCCTGTACTTAAGTGATGTATTTTAGAAATTCCAGAAAAGTGTCTAAGGGCAGCTGTGTGTCTGGTGATAAAAGCCTTGCAGTGCTGAATCTCTAATCTTCTTTAGAAATCTTTAGTTTTCCTCTGGGCTTGAGGATGGATAGAAAGTTATTTGAATCTATGAAAAAGCAGTGGACCCAGTTTTTAGAATTCATACCTCTTAGAGGTACTCTCACTACATTATATGAGAGATAGTTCAGAAGAGAAGGTGTTAGAGGGGCTACAGCAACCCTAGTTTCTGTAACTTCTGCAACCTCAGAGCCAGCTTATCCAAAATTAACACTGTCTGCTGTTATCAGCTTTATTGTTGCACCCAAAGGAAAGCTGACAGCTTCTTGATAAGCTGTTCTCTAAATCCTCCTTTAGAGAACACTCTTCCCATGGAGCCTGATGCATATTTTTTCAGAAATTGCAGGTGATGCAATATGGACTTGGACATGCAACAGTCTCCATGAGCTCTTCTCCCTGAATAGTTCATTAAGTTCTAACAGCTTGAGTTTCCCATGTCTGATGCTCAATAATAATGTTTCTTCTATAATGTTTGATTTAAAAAAAACCAACCACCTTTGCATAACCTTACTGGGATTATTTGATCTAGTGGGCTCTCTACAGTAGCGTGTTTTACTTTCAGTCTGTCTACAGTGATAAAAATGAGTATCTGTGTCATATGGATTCAGCTTTGTTCATTTTAATCAGATGCCCATCAAATGCAGGCAAGGCATAACAAATACTCATGACAAAAAGGCAATAATCTAAGACTTTGAATTACTTTAGCAATTCCAAATGCTCTCTGGAAAACAGGGATGCAACTGGAATCATAACTGAGGCCTGATTCATCACATCTGTTTTACTGACAGGGAAAAATGGTCTAGTAAATAACTTCCAGGGATATGAGTATGAATGTGTGCTTCTGCGTGCCTCTGTGTGTGTGTGTGTTGAGGAAGAGGAGGTATTAATCTGTTGCAAAAAGCTTTCTGATTCCTTTAAGGAAGAAATGATGTGTAACAAAATACACACAACCTAGGCCAAAAATGGAAAATAGGCTTTAGACTATTATTGAATAAATTCCTATAATGTTGTTAGTCTTGCAATGCAGGATGTACTTTCCAGACTATATTTTCTTAAATTGAGATTTTCAAGATCAGTACTATTTTGAGATGTGAATAAACTTTTACTAAGACAAAGGCTATCAACTGCCCTGACTGTGCCACCTGTCACCCTTCCCGTCTTTCTCATTGCAGACTAGATATTAATACTGTAGCTTAAATATATGACACTGCCTAAATCACATTGAACCCTTCTCAGGGGAATGTTAAACAGACAGTGAACCTGTTAACATAACATTTATCAGTGCACACACTGGCAGAAACAGTCTCAAAGATTTTGAATAAATCACAAAGCTGTTTCTCCTCATTTTTATTTTATTCATAAGACAATATATATGGACAGATGACTGTGATTGTAAGTGATCAGTGGTAAAAATTTTATAAATGTTAGATTAATAACAGGACTTAAATGTTCCAGTAAAACTCTACAATGTGATCAATTTGGCACTCATTATTTATAAATTTTTTATAGTATTTATATTTAGTCACTATGTAAAACAATAGTAGCTAAGATGTGTCTATTCCAGGCAAAGCTGTAAGAGTTTGGAACTATTCCATCATCCAATATTATAGTAATTTTCATCTTTTGAATCTGTCTCAAATGAAATTAAACTGTCCAGTCATGCTGTGCAACAATATTTTCTCAAATGTGTATCAAATCTTTTGGAGACCTGTTAATTTATATTCTACACATTAAAGTGCTTTTCCAGAGGGAGGAAGTTGGAAGGGGATGGAGGGGAAGGAAAAGAATCTTGTCCAAATATTTCACAATTCACTCAAAATCTAGTTAAGTGCTGAGTCTCTGTCAGCTTTTGTAACTATATTTCAAGCCCTTGTTTCAAAACATGTACTGTTCCAATCCCTGCAGAAGTCTCTGCTGGTTCGTACCTCCTTTTCCACCTTTGATCAAGTCTCACACGGTCACTCCAAACTGTCAGACACCCTTCATTTCCTCTCAGAACCCATGTAGATCAGGCTGGGAGGGACTAGTTTCGGGTTGGAGGTGTTTTGCACAGTATGGTATACTAATTTAAAACCCTCCCCCAACATAATTTTGCTCGTTGTGAGACAGCCTCAGTTGTAAGTCTCCATTTCTGCCTCTGTGAATAAAGGGTATACAAATTCTTAAAAAATAGTGTTAAGGCTTGACGTAAGAAAAACCAATACACAAACAACCAAAAGTATTTTTTTGAACCTCCTTTAAATCTTGCTAGCAAGGTGGTCTGAAACTCCTTCATGGTTTATGTGTTGCTCAAAACTTGAAGAAAGTCAAAAGTTCTGGCAATCTATAAGTGTCCTAGAACTGTGTCAAGCTCTAAGGAAGTAGTAGCTATTTTATGGTGTCTTCTGAGCCTATTTTCCAACCCTACCTGGAGTTCAGAGCAGTATGGAAACCCTTCTGCCTTCCTGAACTCAGGCAGCTGTAGATCAAACACCGTGCATACATCAGAGCTTTACAGGGACTTTCTGGTAGGTCACTGATATGCAAAGCTAACCTTTAATTGTCTTAAAACGTTTAAGGCTCATTTAAATTGCAATTCTACAGGGAAAGAAAGATGGAAGTGTGAATTAAAGAGTCTACGGGCCTGATTCATGAAAAAGTTACAGACCATTTACATAGGAAAGGAATGCATGAAAATCCTTTACAGTGTGCCTATGTGATTTATTAAATTCTTTTTCCCTGTGTAATCGGTTAACTGCACTTGAAAGGTGTGGGAATCCAGAGATGAGAGAAAAAAGCTGAAGAAAATGAGGTAGAGCATTGTAGCTTGCTCGAGATTTGTGCCCAGCAGTCTGACAAAAATGTAACTGTGGTGAACATACAAACCATTTTTGAGGTTCAATAGCCTGTCTTCAAAGTGCTCATTGACGATGAGTCTCATGAGTGCTCAGAGTTCTCCTATGCTGGAGCAGGAAGTGCTGCTATATTGGAAAATGAAAAATGATGCTGTGTTAGTGTTTTTTTTTGTTTTGGTGGTGGTGATTTATAGTAACCACAGTATATTAAAAACCTGGGAGTAGCAAAATTGTCATGTTGAACTCCATGGTCAAAGGAAAATCTATCAAGGCTTAACATTCAATATGACTAAAATACTTTCTCCTACTTACTGTTCTTTCTTCAGCATCTTTTCTTTGTCTGCCACAAAGGCACTTACATCATACAATTTCACCAAGGGGTAGATATTTCCCCACTTGCTGCTGCCCTATTCTTTACTCTGAGGGTGGTGGAACACTGGAACAGGTTGCCCAGGGAGGTGGGCTGAGGCTCCTTCCCTGGAGATACTAAAGGTGAGGCTTGATGAGGCCCTGGGCAACCTGGTCTAGTTGTGGCT
Organism: Thinocorus orbignyianus; assembly: GCA_013400375.1. Classification (NCBI taxonomy): domain Eukaryota; kingdom Metazoa; phylum Chordata; class Aves; order Ciconiiformes; family Thinocoridae; genus Thinocorus; species Thinocorus orbignyianus. The sequence goes on from VXBW01003750.1 coordinate 82,252, forward strand.
TTGCTTGCTGACTGCGGGGAGATTGGACTAGATGACCTTTGGAGGTCTCTTCTGGCCCAAACCATTCTATGATGATTCTATGGTGATTCCATTGGCAATGGCCTGTGGGGGGCTAATAATCTCTTGCTTATTTTGCTCTGCCTCTCCCTTCAAACTGGAGCTCTGTGATCCATGGCCCCCCAAAGGCCACAGATAAGTTGCTGTTGCCTGTACCTTACAGGTCAGGATTCAGGATCAGAGAATCAGCATTGGTCAGGGAGAGATAGTTTTGGTTTTTTATGTAGAGGGAACTTCCTACCAATAGCTTTTAAGTGTAGCTTTCAGTAAAGGAAAGCATACAATGAAAAGATTGAAGAGTGGAACAAGGAGTATGTTCTGAGTATGCAAAGTGGGATCCTAAAATTAGTTACGATTCACTAACATTTTAAGTGGTAATTTCCTTACTCTCATTACAGATAAAATTGTTTAACATCTCATTAGATAGAATGTTCTTTCTATCACACAACAGGTTCTGAACAGATAAAGCCAAGGAAGAGCAGTGTTGGAGGGACAATATCAGATCTCATCAGAATGTAGATGAGACTAGAACTTCTTTTAACTATACATGAGTGAAAACTCAGATGGCTAAGGAGAATGTAGACAAATGCTTAAAGAAAATTTAAGAGAGAAGGGGAAAGAAAAGGGAGAATTAGAAACAGAAAAAGTTGTTTGAGAAGGAGATAACAAAGGGAGTGAGTCTGGAGGGTTTCTTTATTTGAGAGGAAAGGAAAACAGGAAGTCATTGGAGAAGGAGAGGGAGAAAGAATGCAAAAATCTACCAGCAGCTCTTACGTCAAAGTCATTGCTGAACTGTAAAACTATATGAGCTGTCAAGGCAAGATATTCAGCCAATATGAAAAACAGAGAACCTGGATCAAACTGTATTACCATGGGTTGTGCTGGAGTCCAAATGAAGACGCTAAGATGAACGGACTCTGTGTGGCCTGAAGGGTATATGGACATGCAGAACACTCAAACCTGGATGTGTCCTGGGAGATGTTGGAGAGGTGGAACAAGCATGTATAAAAACACGAGAGAGCGAACTGAGGCATGCGAGCTGAGCTGGCATGGAGGCAGAATGAATTTCTGCACATATCAAACAAATGGTTTTGTTGTGTTTATGATTTAGAAGATGAAAAACGAGCTTTTTTACCACTGTTTTGCTTAGCAACAGCAACAAAAAAGAGTACTCAGCTGGGACTGTCAATTGCTCAGCTCATTAAAATATTAAGAGAACACATCTTAGCAGAGCTCTGAGCCTGCAGAGCTGCCAAAATCAGCTTCCCAATACACAGGGAAGAAGTGCTGAGAGTTTTTCTCCTTTTTCTTTTCCCTTTTACCCCTTAATGTCATCAGTTTTGAACCAGACTGCTTCCTACCATTAGTTTTCACTAGCTGCTTTTGCTGTCCCTCAAATAAAGAGGTCTGGGGCACCATGTTCCAAGGCCTCTTTAGCAAATAATATGGATTAATGTCCAGCCCAGAAGACTGACCTGTTTCTTTTCCTCAGGTCCTCATGTAGGCAAAGCAGTGCAAAGATTCCTCTGCCTTCCATGGCAGCCAGATTTATGTAAGAGGACCAAAACTGAGAAGGTAACTGAAGGGTCTGAAGGTATTGTAGCTTGGTTGATTTTCTGGATGCCGGAATACATTGCTTAAAGTAGCAGTTTGAGTAATTTCAAGACATTTTGACTGACTTCATGAAATTCTGTTAAATGTTGCTGTGGTTGGTTGACCCCAGGCAGCAGCTCCACCTACACAGCTGCCCGCTCACTCCTTCCTTGTCCCCTGTGGGTTGGGGGAGAGAATAGGAAGGACAAAGGGAGAAAACTTGTGGGTTGAGATAAAAACAGTTTAATAGGTGAAGAAAAGAGATGCGATGCAAAGACAGTCACCCACCATCTCCCACAAGCAGACCAATGCCCAGCCAAACACCTTGGAAGACAAGCTCCCCTACTTTGCCTTCTACCTCTGTTTTTATTGCTGAACACAACGCCATGTGGTATAGACCATCATTTTGGCAATTTCAGGTCAGCTGTCCCGACTATATCCCTTCCCAGTTTCTTGCCAACCCTGAGTCTACTTGTTGGGGGCAGAGAGTGGGAAAAAAGAGAAAGTCTTGATGCTGTGCAAGCACTGTTCAGCAGTAGTCAAAACATTCATGTGTTATCAAGACTGTTTTAGCCACAAATCAAAAAAAGCAGCACCATATGGATTGCTATAAAGAAAGTTAACTCCCAGTTAGTCCCAGCCAGACCCAGTACAGTTACTATGGTAGACTTTGCTTGTAAATTCAGAATATAACTGGAACCTATTTGCTTATGAATTCTGAATATAGCTGGAAAAGAGAACAAAATGAGAGAATGAAAATACTGATTTTAAAGTGTTGCTATTTTCATTTCACAGTGTAGTGCATTCTCTCCTATATAACTCTCAGTGCCTGCACGCTGCATATAAGGTGAGGAAGAGTAGTGGCTGTGAAAAGGTGAAAAACTGGTTTTCTGTATTTTCCTTATTTCTTTTGTCATTCCCTTTCAATTTATTTACCATAACTGCTTCTTTTCTTTCTCCTACATCCTCATTTTTCTGTTTCTCTCTAGTACCTTCCCTTCTTCTCCTTATTCTTCATTCTTGCCCATTCTATTCCTTCACTTTTCTTTCCCACTTTTTCTCTTTTCTCCACCTCCTGACATATCTCATTCCGTAGCTCTTATGTGACTGTATTTGCCCACTGACTCATGTGAGCAAACCACACCATTTCATATCATCCAAATGCAGTAAGGCAGCTGTTTTGCTGCTGTTCTTCTCCAGCTTTGAAGCCAGTGTATTCCCTTCTGTCCATGTCATGTGCAGAGACCTCATCGACAGGCTGGATGTTCTGTTGCTTTGGAGAGCTGGGGTTTCTGTAAAACCATCTGCTTAGCTCCTAGCCCCAGAAATATAAGCTTTTAGTATCCTAAACCCAGTGTCATAAAATACTTTCCCTGAAAGCAATAGAAGGTGTAGCCTTAGAAAATATTATGGGTGTCTCGGACCCTTCATTTTCTCTGCTGATGTTGATTGTGCTGCATCCTGGCATTTACTGTGGCACCAGTTTGTCAAAGTGTATAAGCACACATCTAAGCATCTCACTAATACAAGGAAAGCATATGCTAAGTGTCTTGCCAAATTGGGGTTTTGATCAGCAGTTTTAGTGTACTTCAGGGAGTAAGCTCTTACTGTTAAATCAGGATTAAAAAAGGTTAGCCCAGTGTCAGTGCAGTAGCTCTCAATGAAAAGGAGGATTTCTTGAGGAAATTAACATTTCGATACAAAATAGCTCAGAAACATGAACAAGGTGGGGGTTTTGTACTGAGAAGGTTGTACCTGAAATAGCAGAGACTGACAGAACAAGCACAGAGAGGGAACTGATTTGTTTGCGTTTTTCCTTGTATAATTAGCCACTGGTCCATTCCTGGAAGAGAACACAAATGTTCAGATGCATTTAAAAAAACCCAAACTCACAGAAACTCAGTAGCTCAGTGTTGAAAAGTTACAGTATTCCAACAGCTAATACCAGTTCAAAACCCTTCTCTAAATTTTGCAGTAAATGCATCTGATTATGGTTGTCCCATATCCCAGCAGACTGTATTGCACAACACAAGAGGAGAGCGTTGTCTCTTTCTCTGGGTTGGGTTTTGTGCAAGGTCTAGCCGGGTTTAGGAATCTGATCCAAGACAGAGGATTCATGACTATGACTTTTGAACGGCACCTGAGCTGAGAGCGAGGGATCTGAGTCCTTCCTTCAGTCGTTCCTGCCAGCTGGCTTGGCATCTACCTACTCCATAGTCTCCGAAAGGGATATAGCTGATTTAAGGAATGCATTCTTGGGGTCTGTGTTTCATAAAGTGTTTTAGAAATAAACCAGATGTGTAATCTATTCTTTTGGGTTTTACTAGATGACAAGGCACCAGTGAGTTAGTTACTGTTCTTTTATCCACTTTCCACCTGTACAGAACCTTGTTCCCTCAGCTATGACCAGCTTGAGCTGAGAGAGCAGTTCCTGCCATGGTTGTTAGGACACCTGGCCTGCAAGGCTCAGTCAGAAAGGAGTGGGACAGCAAGGAAAAGGATGCATACTGAGGTGGCAGCTTGAGGTGCTTGTCTTGTTTTCAACCTTCTTGATCTTCAGAGTGAGGTGCAATAGCCCATGGCTGATGCACTGCAGGAATGGATGCCAGCACAGAAGTCACTGTAATATAACCTGTTGCAGACTCTTTCTAGGCCCTGCCTTCATCCTGTTTGTTTGTGTGCTGGGCACTTTCAAATTTCAGCTAGGAATGTCATCTGAACCTTGGAGGTAGCACAGAAGATAGCCTGGGTAGAGTGAATGCTCACCGCAGTCTCTGGTGCCTGCACTCCTTGGAGCTGTGCTTCTCCAGTAGGAAGGGAGGCCTTGAAATAAGCATCTGCGATGAGATTCTGCGGTGCTCTGCCTGTCAGTGCTACTTTAAATACTCCATTTATCAGGCCTGGTGAGTCAACTGATGCCTATTGTGGAATCCCATTGACCACTGGGACAGTCTGCCACTGTTTGCATAGCTTCTACGTCCTTCCTCCTGGGAAATGTCCCCTGCTAAACTGGAGCGGTCCTAAGTGCACCAGTACGCGTCTAGAACTGACCCTGGGCCTTTTGTGCTGTGTCACAATGTGCTGTCACAACTCCAGCAGCCCGTTTCCTTCAAATACTTTGCAACTGCCAAGTCAGAGCATGTTCGGGTTTTTTTCATAGAAAGAAAACAGCTGTTTATTTTATTTTATTTGAATGATGGTGTGGATTTTAATTCAGCAAAGACATAAAGTATGTTGGTAAATTGCGAGTGTGTGTAGGTGGGTGTGTTAGTGGGAGTAGGGAACATATGGAAGCTACGGCAGCATGAGAAAGCAACCAACAGAAGGGTTTAAGAAAGTATAAGACAGAGCAGACTTCTTCTCTTAGTACACTTTAATTCTCCTTTTGGCAATGGTTCATGCTAAAACCTTTTACTCCTGCTCTTCTAGTTCATAAATTATAGGGGGATCTCTCTATATTTTGAATGCAATTCTTGTATATAGAGGTAACACAAAAATGTTGTTGTCAGTGACAGAAAATTAATCAAAACAAACTTAGTTTGAAATGCAGAAAACTGTTCGGTAAGGTGTTGTGTATGCTCGTTGATTGCACATTGCACTTCATGCATCAATCAGAAACCCCAATCCTTTATTGCTAATATTAATTACCCTGCCTTGTTGTTTTTGTGCAACAGCAGAGCAGCAGCAAAACTTCAAGGGCTTCAACCCCCTCTCGGGAACCCACAGCCGAGGCCGCCCAGCTCCATCCCCAGCCGTGCGGGGCCGGGGGGGCTTCGGGTTGCCCTGGGGGCTTGTGTTTTCAGCCCCAGGTCCCGTCCTTCCCCCGTTCCCCCCCGTCCGCGGCTTGCGCTGNTTAAAAAAAAATCCCCTTTTCTGTGTCTGTTCTGACTCTGCTGAGGCTTCCTCTGCGGCGTGCTTGGAAGCGGCTTTATGGCATTTCTCTTTCAGCGGAGATTGTGAGATTCAAAAGAAAAAATAAAAAAATAAAAAAATTCAGGTCAGTACCTAGTGCTCACTGTAGCGTCAGTGACACCTCTGCTTGGGAACAGTTAAAAAGGCTTTCAGCAGGATTTTTAACTTGTGATGTGCTTAACCTGTAATATATTTACCAAAAACCTGGGACATGACACTGATCAACAGATCCAGAGTATGGGCTGCTTGGTACTTTAAAGATGGGCTAGATATTCAGAGGGATAGAATGGAATGTAATGGAATGTAATGGAATATAATGGACTGGAATAGAATAGAATAGAATAGAATAGGATAGGATAGAATAGAATAGAATAGAATAGAATAGAATAGAATAGAATAGAATAGAATAGAATAGAAATTTCAGTTGGTAGGGACCTACAATGCTTACCATGTCCAGCTGCCTGACCGCTTCAGGGCTGACCAAAAGTTAAAGCATGTTATTAAGGGTATTGTCCAAATGCCTCTGGAACACTGACAGGCTTGGGACATCGACTACCTCTCTACAAAGCGTCTACCAGTGTTTGACTACTGAAGAAATCAGTTCATCTTTGAGCAACTATGCAAAGGCTTAGATTTTTTTGACAGGCTTTGCTCTGCAACAGTCAGCCTAACCAGGCTGGCACTTTTTGTGCAGCTCCTTTAAAACTCTACATCTCATGAATAAAAGAGACAAGGAATAATGAGGACTATTCTAACACCTTTTGCAGTAGGTTTACTTTACAGTTTATTTATAAGGTCTGCTCTGGTAAACTTTGGAAATCTTGGTTCAAGCTACCATACCATAAAACATTACTTTCCCAAGAAACGTTTTGTCAAAAGCGCTTAAATGATTTGGGAGCATAAATTCTACTCAAAGTCAAAATGAGAATTATGTTCCCAGTCACTCTGGTGTTTTTGAAATATGTGCGTGGAGTGCTTGGGCTTGGTAAAGGCAACAGATGATATTTCACTACCGAGTCTCATTGTTGAGATGCAAGTAAAGCCTGGGGAAAAGCATGGAAGGTTTACTCACCTTCCCTCAGAGCTATGAAACTGTCAGGTGCTTACAGTTTGTGTTCCTAGATCTAAGTGGTGCAAAGGGGCTAACTGCAGTGCTCAGCTTTGTTTCTGTGTGCCAGCTCACTTACAGTGATGGTCCTCATCCTAACTTGGATTCTTACGGTCCTTAGATGTGACTGCAAAAGAAGAGTTAATGTGGGGCTTCCCTTTTGTTGAATATACACCAGACAGCACAAGTTGGTATCAGGAAGAGAGGGCAGAAAAGAAAATCAAAAAGGAGGAATAGGAACAGAAAGTCAGGGAAAGAAAGAATAGAAAGGGGGGAAAAAGAGAAACCTGGTGGTAACAAAGGAAGGAAGAATCACCCAAAGACCAAAGGCACAGAATGTGTGATGACGAAGAGAAAACACAATTTTCTCAATCCTCCTGTCCTATTTCCTTAACTCCCCAACTTTTGTAGAGAAGGAATTTTTAAAAAAATCTCAGTAATATTGAAACCACTGTTTTCTAGTTTGGAGGATACAGGGAAAACTGTGAAAATATAAGAATAGCCCCAGAAGTCAAAGTATGCCTATGCTGCCTACTGCTGTGCAGTGCATAGACGAAGGACTCCAGGCACAGCCCAGGCAGTGACCCTTGCAGCTGCACAGGAGACACCAGCCTGTGCTGTGCTCCAGGCTCCTGGGCCAACCTCTCCCTGCAGTAGCATCCACAAACCATCCTGAAGTCCTCTAGGTAGACCAGAAAGCAGGTGAAAAACTCAGACAGGAGTGTTTCTTAAAAAGTCTCTGTAATTCACAGCTGACTCAGGACTCAAAATTATCTACTTTGTCAATTAAGGGCATTAAGAGCATCAGGAATGTTTTGCCCTCTGATGACATCCTCCACTGACAGGACACCTCACTGTAGACATATCATTGCTTACAAGAGAATCTTCACAGTAATCTCATCTAACCCATTACTCTTGTTCTCATTTTATAGGAGGGAAGGGGTCATAAACATGTAACTTTGAACCATTGCAGTGTACCATGCCAGTGCCAGAATTTAGGAGGTCTTGTCTCTGAGGACTGTGCTGATGTATCTAAACTCTCTTTACACCAGAGAGAGAAGGTTCTCTTTTTATTTGAAATAAGGTGTCTCAAAGTATCATAGGGAAAAAAATATAGAATCTTTTAAATAGAATTTGGCGTTCTAGCCAACCATTTTAAGAGATGTAAATTGCAGTAAGTTCTGCAACAGAAAGGTTTCCATGGTCCAATGCTTTCTGGTAATTTCAGAAAAAAAAAAGAATCTGAATAGAAAATCTGACCTTTTCAATAAGAAAATAAATACTTTGACCCAATCACTTTTTTAGGAAAAAAAATAAAAATGCAACCATGACCAAAAAATTCCCCATTTAAAGTGTTTTCATTCAAACAGGAAATAAAAGTAAATTTGAAACATTGTAAAGTGGAATTGGAGGCCTTTGGCCAGCTCTTTATATCTCTTGAAATCACTTTGTCACACATATCAAAAAGTTTGGCCACCCCTGATGTATGTACATAGTAGAGTATTTGCTCAGTGTTTGAAATACAGTGTATGAAATTGCTCACAGCACATTAAGAATGCTCAGCAATGTGCAATTTTAGGGTCACACCTTATGCTGTAAGACACACTGTGCTGTTGGCAATCTTTTTTCTCTCACTCAGCACACATTATTTGAGTTTTCTAGTTGAGCATACACTTAAATTAATTTTTACTTTTTTTAAAGTGGGCCATAAATTATCATCAAAGACTAGGGTCTCAAATCAGCTGTTATTTGAAGACTGACTGCTCCTTTTCAAAGTCCTGTATCATCCTTACATCAATATCCTTTAGAGCAAAGCACCAGTTCAGAGGATATAAAACCTACAAGCCCAATTAAAAAGGCAATTATGTACAAATAGTACATTAAAGGTAGCATGTTTTTAAAAAAAAAATAAAATAAAATTCTGTCCTCTCACGGATTTTTTTGTGTGACCTTTCTTAATTTCCTTAGCTTATTTTCTTTTTCAAAGACTTTCAAAGACAACTGCTTTTCATACTTTTTTTTCCCCATGAAAAATCGTGGTAGCTGCTTTCACGTTGCTACACCCCATCTTTCACTTCCCCTACAGGGGGCTGATTGACTTGGCCTTTGAAAGGGAGAAAAAACAGCTTTGGGGAGCCCCTGTCAAATAATGAAGTTGCATGGTGGTATGACTCGTGTGTATGTGAGAGAGAGAAATCAAATAAAACCCAGAGCTGAAAAAATAATTCAGTGTACATAGCATAGAAGAAAAATCATGATGAAGTCCTGAGCTAACTCACATAATGCTTTCAGGAATCAGAAAAATGACACTGTCAAAACACAACATTAGTTTTCAGAAGCCTCCAGGCAAAATTTTATTTATTTAAAGTTAGCTCCTATTTTAATAACAAAAAAGTGGCAGCATATTCTACATGAAAGAAAAAACTTTTCCTAATGTTTCCATTCCTCTTGTGAAGTACTGGAGCTGAAGTCGTGGAGCTCTCTTTCTCTAAATAATTACATGAGTGGCAGGATCTCAACCTGAGAAAGTTTTTTGTCTGTACTGGGGACTGTAGCATAAAGAGAATCCTATTTGGCCTGCATAATCTAAGCAGCGATATGAGATATTCTGACTTCTGGCATTTAAATAGTTTTAAACAAGATCTATAACAATGAAAGGCAAGTCCTGAATCAACATCTCGGTAAGCTCTAGTGCCTTGATGAAGGAGTTTTGTACGAACACGAATCGGCTTCCTGGGCTACAGATCTCCAGTCAGGACCCATTAGCCACATTCCTTGTGGCAGTGCCTGGGAGGGATGACCCTTAAAAGCACAGTGGCCCACAGGGGGTGGTTCTTCACATGTATTACTCTCATTTCAGGCATCCTGACCTTCAGAAGCCAGACCAGAGCACACTGTTAGAGCAGTTGAAGCACTTACTATTTTATACCTTGTTGAAATGATGAAGTACATTTTAAAGTGCACTTCTGGATCTCTTTCCTGCAAGTTCTATGTATTCCTCTTCGTTCTTCATACGTTAATCTTTTATAGTTACAACTAGTAATAGTAAGAAGACAGTCCGTGGTCCATTCCTTCAAAGCCGTCCTATAAATAAAGAATAACCTTGTTAGGTCCCTAGACCTGTTGTTTGCCTTTTAAGCTTGGCTTCCCCACCGGTTCATAATAATATCATTCCTTTGGCACTGACTTCTTTTCTGTGTTTCCTTTCTATTATTTCATATCATTTAACACCTCCTGCTTTGAACCTTAACAGATCCAGCTCTGGAGTGGCGCAGATTTGGTTCAGTTACAAAAGGCTCTGCATTTGCATGTATCTGGGTCTTGCTGCAGAGCGGTTGGGTCTGTGTGGGAGTAGGACTGAACTTTGTTGCAAGGAGATAACTCTTACATCTGAGGAATGTATTTCTTCCTTCTGGATCCCTGTGCGTCTATAAAGCAACAAAATAAACTACTGCCAAGGCATGGGAATCAGAGAAGGTGAAGCAAGGCTTGCATGAGCTTGCACCCCTAATGCAATGTCTCAACTTCTATTTAGAGCAACGGCGTCTGTCTTGTAAAGCAGGGGCACGGCAGTAATGTGATGTACTGAGGATGTTACAGTTAGTGAAAACCAAGGACAGTATGGTTATTGAGAATACAGACTGCTGCCCCACAGAGTCCAGAAGAGGGAATTTTCCCTTTTAGCAGAGAAAATCTGAAGTTGAACAAACCTTCTCATGAGTAGCAGGAAGCAGTGACGCTCACTGTCCCACTGCCCGGTGATGCGGCTTTGAGCTGAAATCTCTCAGTGGTAACAGTGCTTCTGCCAAAGCAAGTATCCCGACTGGGGGGACTGTGGAGACCTGTGGAGCTCTTCTGCCAGCAGCGTAACTGCAGAGACCTGTCTACAGTTGCACCGCGCCCAGGAGGCCTCTACTCTGTGCATATGACTGCCTCCGTGGTGGCCCAAGCAGGTTTTTACGCAACGGACTTGTAAAGCACTTTAGGATCGTTGGGGATGAATCACGCTGTAAAATGTATCATTAATGTTATGAGATGTATTATAGCCTTCTCCTGTGATCTGAGACCGCTGCAGTCAGTGTGCTGGGAGAAAAGCTCTCCAGATTGTGCTCATGCAAATCGGTATCTGTGATCACATTCATTATGGCTCCCACTACAACATTACTTTCACACTCTTGTGTGCTGTTCACTCAGTCTAAACTTTTTGTTACTGCAGGTTGTATGACTACAACATAGCATCTCTTTGCCAACACCTTTACAAGAGTGAGAAAAATTATCTCAGAGATATGAATCTGGAAACAGAAGCACAAGAAAACTAATGGGTATGCTTAAACTTAAACAGGAAAGGGGTGGTGGGATTCTAACCTATGTCTCCTGACTCTGAAGTTCCCCTGACAGGTTACTAGATCGGGGCAGCTATCCATTTGCTCAGGGTACTTAGTTCACCTTATCTTTTTGTTCTGAAACACTATTTTGTTCTGAACTGGAAATCCACAAAATTCACAGAAGAGCAGGACTTTTCGGAAGCTGGGAAGAACAAGAGTGAAATGTGACCTATTTTGAGCACATCCTGGTTTTACTGTGGACAGTGAGTCCTGTCAGCTGGATTAAATTATGCAAGCAGTATTTTAAAATTATTTAGAATGAAATGATACCATCACAAAAATACAATAGGGAATGGAGGACGAGCATACATATCCAAGAAATGGTTTTCAAACATTACAAGTGAAATGGAGAGTCAAGGCAATGACAAGAAGGCTTCTGCCAGTGACATATCTTGTGAGAAGATCCTCAGAACAACCTGACTATTTGGGAATACGGAGGAAAAAAAGCAGCCTGTGCTCTAAAATAGGAGAAAAGCCGGAAACCATAGGCAAAACCTAGCCATGAATTCATCCAACAGAAGTCAAAGCCAAGAAATTGTGAGCAGTGAGTCATCAGTAAAAGGGCACTTACATGTAACATACGGGTTCAGTTCACAGGTACCCTGTCTGTTTTTTAAAATTAAAATTTAAAATATGTCAAAAATATTCAGTGTTCAGATGAAAGTTGAAAAAAAAGAAGCTTTCAAGATCTGTATTTTGAACGTTTGGCTAATACATCAACACAGGCTGGCTTGCCAAAAAATATTAAAATACAACTAAAGAGATCATAAATTAGTAAATTGTCAGCTATTCTTAATATGCATTCCCAGTGCCAGACATTTATAATGGTAAAAGCAGATTACTTAAATAGTAAGTTTGACTTAGTACTCAGAAAGCTCAGGACAGTTTTACTTTACCAGACAGAATAAACTAAGTTTGCTTCAGCAAACCTGTCCTGAAAGAAGTAACAAAGATTTAACTTGGACACATGAAAAGTTTCTGTATTTGAGGACTTCACTGTTCATTTAGAGAACTATTATACCATGCCATACAAACCTTTTATTAAATCAATGCATTCATTTATTTGAAATAAAATTTTATTCAATCACTGTATTTTGATAGACTGTACAACTGCACATAAGCAGGAGATAATGGATGGAACAGGATGTCCTTGAAGGAGAAGATCACCTCCTTAATACTCTGGAGACACCCTGCTTCCAATGACCGTCAGATTTCTGAAGGCGAAGAGAAAAGATGCACCAATGCTATCTGGTGTAACAAATCATCTCCCGAATCGCCAAACTATAAAACTCACAGTGAAAAAATTAAATAAGCTCTGCTTAAAATAGCTCAATGTAATTTTTAAATCTATTTAGGAAGATCAGCTCTGGTGCCTTTATAGCAGCTTAGTCATGTGCATTGTAGAGGCTCACCAATGCTGTAGCATCACTGGGTTTTGAAATGAGTAAAACATAAAGTTATTAAATCAGTTTCGGTCTTGCAGTCCCATTTGGTCAGTTCGCTTTAACATGCTTTCAAGCAATTAAAGAAATTGATATACAGAGATTTTTAAAAGAGGCAGGAGACAAAATTTCTCTGACATCAAGATCTATAACAAGACATAGATTCCTTTTTTTTTTTTTTAAAGAAAAAAACAGAAAAGATGTGTAAGCTGCATTCTAACACTTATTACAGCAGAGAGAAGAAAAATTAAAACCTTAGCTTACATTTTTAAAGACATTTTCCCATCTATTACATAGCCCTTCTCTGTTCCAAGTGATAGAACCTACATCAGCCAACGTTTTGTATCATAATACGCCATGCACACAACATTTTCCTGCAGGCTCAGTAGAAATCAGAGAAACAGAAGGATTTGTGCACATATATTTAAAGTCCTCAAAACCAGTATTTTAGCACAGTATATGAATTTATAGTCTCAAGATTAAAACCTGCTGGGGCAAACACTCAGCAAAGCTTCATGAAAAAAAGCAAACAACCCCACAATAAACCCTGCATCTCTTTTCACTAAAAGACTCATACATGTGTGTGTATGTGTGTGCACCTGTGTCCCCACCTCCCTTCTTCCGCTAGCACTTTTGTTAGAAATAAAGTGAAAAAGACCTCTGCGAAACAACTTACTCACAGTAGGACCCAGTAATTATGCTGAACGTGCAGCAGCATAAAGGCAGATAAAATGGTATTAAGTTATTTCTTTCTGTTATAAAAGTCTTAGGTCTCCATGTGGAGCAGCACTTTACTCACCTACCTCTCATATCTACGTTGAATGAATTGCCTTATTCATGCTTAAAACACTACAGACCCAGCTTATAGCTTTAGTTACACCACTTAGAAACTGTATGAACACTCTCAAGGAGAAAAAGTCATCAAAGTATTCTTTTTTAGGTATTCACAAAGTAACTCATTGAAGTTCTAGTTCTCTCAAAAAAGGAAAGGGCTTGTTTTCTGTTGAGGAAAAAAAAAAAAATCACTCTTTCAGACCGATCTATTCTGTTACCATTTTTCAGTGCACCTCTAAGTGGGGAAAAGAAGGATGGTTTGAGTTACAAATCTTGAAGAAGAAGCTGCAGTACACTACAAAATATGCAGTACAGCACAAAACCCAAGATCAACACGTTTGGGTATCTCTTTTAAATTCATTATGACAAAGGTAACCACTACAGGATACATAGTCAAGCTCATGCCATCTCTTTGGTTCCCATATATCTCTATGAAAAATTAAGCTTTGCCCTGATCTGTCTGAAGTTACCGTCAGCATCTCTTTCCCTGTTTCAGGCCAGCCTGTATCTCTGGTCTGTGAGCACTGAAAGAAATAAACTAATAGTATTTCCAGAGAGAAGTAAGAAAATTATTCAGCCTTCTAAAGAGAAGGATTCAAACAAAACAGACATATCCAGATATTAACAAGTTCTTTTCTGATTGTGGAAGAGCATAAGGATCAAATATGTTTCAGTATAACCTAAAAACGATACTGAATGCTAATGAACTAAAGTTTTGTTAACAGTTTTCTCAAGAAATTTAATTTAATAGATACATGTATTTATACAGTGGTATATAAAAAGCTCTTCGCCTTCTCCTTTCTAAAAATATTTAAATAACTGCGAAAAAAATAGTTCTTACTAAAGAGGATGGCAGCTCTGCTATGTTACTTGATGCAATGGTAAGGAACAATGACATTTTACAGTCTCTAATTTCAAGTAATGTTCAGCATAGTATGCTGGACATGCAAAGCAGCAAGCAGAGGAAGATCCTCTTTAGTTGCTGGCTTCGTATCAGCTGCTGCCAAGTGCATATCTGGTAGCAGGTAAGAAAATGAAGCTGGACCTCCTGGTCACCCCAATGTAAACATCCTGCCATGCAGCTGACTTTTGTGGAGTTGTCTCAGATACACACTGGTGAAAGAGAAGGACAACTGGAGTTGTGTAGCTCCAGTGCTCGCACACTGGAAGAGAAGTACTGAGAATATATTGACATAGAACACAGGCTTGTTATTCTTTTTTGAAGGTTTAATTTTATAGTCTTTGTCTGAAAATAAGATTTCTTGGCAGTGCCTTACTGCCTCAAGCAAAGTCCAAAAGGCTTTCTCTCTTGTACTGATCTTATATCATGTTCGGAGTAAAATATCAGTTGCAATGAAATCCATAGGAGCTTCACCTGTATGTCTGAGCCTGTTTTTAATGAAAGCAGTGGTAAAACTCCTGTTGATTTTCTGGAGAAGACTGAAGCCCTGGGGAATACTGGTAACTCTTTAATAAGAGCTGCCCTCCAGACTGAAAGCACAAGGATGCCCATTATTGCCTCAGAAAGCAGGATGGCAAATCCTTCAGTCTGGGTGTCACCACCATTATTCACTTTGGCAAAACGTGCATCCTGAATACCCTCTGAATAACTCTTCCCTGGTGCAAGATAAAGGTTAAAATCTGGTGACAAATAAAGTCTTCATGAGTTGGCTTGAAGTCAGTAAATTCAACACAGAATTGAAAGGAGTCAAGTCTTTAAAACAGTACTGGAGTTAATGTTCTGATTTCACCTCCATCCAAAAGATCTGAAGTTATAACCAGTATATTGTAACCAGGCCTAAATATATCAAACAAAAGAATTGATGTGATCAGAGCAGCTGACATCTCCCAAGAGCCACCTGCTATTACCAGAATGTATCTAAAAATAAGCGAGAAAAAAGCACAATATTTTGAAAAGAAACCTTTATTGTTCATACAAAGCTGACTGTCACATATCATGAGGCATCATTAACAAGCGAAATATGACTTTGCTTAAATCAAACAATATTGTTTAATGAAAGTACCCAACACAGTTATGATCAGAGTTCCTTTCCTGGATGGAATGTGTTTTGATGTCATCTCTTCTAAACTGCTAGCTTAGCCAGCAGGTTATATGAATAACTTCCTTGCCAGGTAAATCCACCACAGGTACTAAAATCAGAGCTGGGGTCTTCTTGCCGAAACATTTTTCCAGGTAGTCCTGCAGTCCTAAAAAAGAAACAAAACAATTAATGAATCTTCTTTGTCTTATTTCTTAAAAATTACTTCAAAAAACATTTTTAAAAATTATGGTGGAGTAGTAATTAACAATTGGAAGTGAAATGCAACTCTTGAGGTTTCATTTTATGTAGAAGGAAGTATCACCATCTCCCACTTCCTCATCAACTAATTTGAGATTAACTTTACATGTTGCCTAAGGCCATAATTCAGCAAAACAGTTAAAAGTGTGTTTCTCAACCTTGAGGGAGTGAGTGCTCTGATGATTACATATATAGCAAACTGAAACTAAGTGCAGGTAAGTAAAAATAACTAAAGGCCAGTTGAAATTCAGTTCTTTGTAATTTTTGATATTTAGATGATCAGCACGTAGTTGTCTATAAATGAAATTCCGCTCTCAAGTCCCACTGTGGTGCATCAATCTACTAAAAGTTAAAGTGGGCCGTTTTAAAAAACATTATGAATATGATTTCCATTTGAAATCAATGGAAGTATGTCACGTTGAAGATATAATGGAGGAAGTCCAGGGATGACAACATACATGAATCTTGGATTATGGAGAGATTCAAACTGATAAAAATATAAAATCTAGCTATAAAGAGCTGTAAAGGGACTGGTAAGTAAAATAAGTTTGCAAATTTAAAGTCCATTATGGGAGCAGAATTGGAGAAGATCTAATTAGGAGAATATGGGCAAAAACTGAAGAATGGAAAATGTAAACTTGGCTTCAAGATATTTCTGGTTGTGTTGTAACCTCAGTGGACCAACCTGTTGGAAATCCAGCCACACAGAACCCTTAGAAACTACTGAAAACTCTCCAAATGACCCTCCAAAGGACATCTTCCCAATGGTAAGATATGGCCTGCATGGCTTTTGTTTTCACGAAGTTATTTCTGTCTGCAGCTTCTGTGATTATGGCAATTTTTTCTAACACTAAGCAATCTTGGCTGGAGAGGGTGTAAAAGAGGGCAGAACTTGAAGACTAGCAGAGCTTTTTTTTTGGCATCACTGCCTGTGAAGCTGTGAATAGGCAGTTCAGTCAAAGTGTTACCTCAGCCAGGATAAAACAGGAGATTTTCAATTGTATTCACTGAAGCCATAACTCTTCTCTCTTGTTACCTGGCAGCAGTAGCATAAATGAATATAATAATGGCAATGCTAACTACGAGATGTTGCAAAGACAGTCCCGGTATTCTGAAATTCTTCTGACTTCCTTTTGTATTAACATCATTGACATCAGAGGTGAAGACATCAGAGAAGGGTGAACCAAAGATCAGCAGCCACCTCAAAGGGCAAAGGACTTCTTCATGTTGTGTTTAGAAAGGGAATTGGTCTACAGATTACAGATATTCAGCAGTGGCCTGATAATTAAGCATCAGCTGACATTTTCATTCTAAACTTTGACTTCAGAAAACTTCATTAGCGATGCTTGCTCAGAAGGCATTAAGTGGAAGTGGGCAAATGCAAGCCACGGCAGAAATCACTAATCCCATTCCATTAAAATTACATTTCCTTTTTTTACTTAATTAAAATTGTGGAAATATAATTTTAGACTAACTTTTTTTTCTTTTATTTTCCACAGGCTTGAAAACTGTGAAACAGTGCTAAAAGCTACCATAACAAACCCAAGTATTACTTTTAAAGGGAGAATTTGAAAGTGAGGCTATCTGGAAATAAAACTCCATTTTTGGGGTTTTTGAGGTGGCCAAAATAGCCATAAATATTTACATATAAGCACGTCCTAGTGGATTTTGTTGCCAGCCAGAGTGAGCCACCTTTCGAAAAGACCAGCCCCTTTTCTATTGCAAGTGCAAACTGCTGCAGCAAAGCCTACACCTATCATTGAAATGAGGATGAAAATCTGGGACATACGACTCTAAATGTTTTATTATACTGATAAATCAAACAGATTAATATGAAAACATTCTACCTTAGTGTGCACCTTTATATATTTAAAAATTGTGGATAAAGTCTGGTCATGCAAATTTCCCCTTAAAAAAGGAGACTGGGTATTCTAAACCAGTACAATTGTACTCTAAGGCTCCACAGAAGACAATGCAGAATTAGTAAATCTGTGTCAGCCCATGTAATCATAACTGATACAATCCAAGATCTGACAGCTATTTATTTTACTTGCTACAATGTTATTCTAAATCCCAATGTAATTGTATATTTTTAATGATGTAACACTATAAAGACACAATCTATATTTTTTCACTCATGCAAATTATGCTTTTTGATAAATAAGAGCATCAGCCATGAGTGTTTTCTGAAGTATTTAATGCTGTTCCAATAGAAATATTTCAAGAATTTGGTTCCTTTATACCACTTATGGAACTGTTTGCTCAGTTGCGTGCCATACTTCTAAAAGTTGATCCTAAAAGTGAAAAGAAGTAAAGGACAGAGCATTAGTGTGGTTACTGTGGCTTTAACAGGAGGTATATAGGATTGATAGCGGTCTTAAAGTTATTCAATCTGCCCTGATACAGAGTATTAATTGAGGTACAAACAAAAGTAATGGATTAGCAAGCAGTGAACATGTAGTGTGTATTGTGCATGTTTTAACTTCATTTCCTGTGAGTGTCAGCAACATTTAGTATTCCTACATGAAATTTGCCAAAAGCAGGGGATCTTCATCCTGCAAGATGGATTCCTGCTGCTCCCAGCTGACCAACAGAAGTTCTGGGCACAGGTTCCATACGAAGCCCCTTTCTGCACTGCTATGCGTTTTTCCATTGACCTGGGTACAGCTGAAGGATATGAACATAACCCAAACTTAAAATGAACAAAAATAATTCCAAGTCTTTTCCTCTCTCACTAAAATTTCTGGCTTTACAATCTATTTTTGCCATTCCTCTGTAAGGACAGGATACTGAGATGCTCTCTCATGGTGACTGAGCAGCCCTTCCACATATATGGCACAACCTAACACTATAAGCTATGTTTTTAAAGGTGCTTTTCACACTAAATAGATAAAACAATGTCCTATGAGCCCCTAAAGGATCATTCCAAATGCTTAGGAAGACAGTTTTTACATCTGTGCTGTCATTGGCTTCAGCAGGATTTAGACAGGATGAGGTGAGGCCACAGAATCCACTTATGTTTCCAAAATCAGGTTGCCATTATTGCTTTGCTGGATATGTGCAGGGGAGGAGTAATCTAATAGCTCATATTGAAAAGGAAAATGGTAACAAAAAGGAAGATCACATTTAGCCCAGTACATAAAAAATCACTTTCATATTACAACTGCTATCTTTCCTTCACTTTTTAACCAAAAGATATTGTTACATTGCTTAGAGCAGGATTTTAAATCCCTGAGCTAATAAAGCTCCATTGCTTCAGCTGCAGAGATCTGACATGCAGCATGTACTTTGAAAAGATGCGTCACCGGGGATCAGGTTCCTAACAGACTATGAGTTCCAGTCCCAGAAGATGTGCCCCTGGTGTGCAGAACACTTAACCCTTCGACCAGTACCAACATGACTATTCACAAGTTATTGATATCCCTAAATCCCTGGCAGATTGCAGACAGTTCTTTTCTCCCTGGAAGCCAAAGCATATGGTCACTAATGAGATGGATTAAAAAATACATATACACATTCAAGGCTTTGCCACATGAAGGTAAACCCACAGAAATGGTAGAGGGTGATTGAACTGGACTGAACACTGTTAAATACATGATTATCCTCTTTTTATGGATCATTTCCATTGATCTATATACACTTTCACAGCATAGTTTAATTAAAGCTGTCTGGAACGAGCCTCTGCCTTAAATGATCAGGCAGAGCAATGAAAAGGTGAAACACGAGGAACTGGAGCCCCTCCCTCCCTTTTTTAAACATCCAGTTGACTGTCTCTGTGGTTTACAATCATAGCAAGGAAGGAAAATGTGTTTTTAAAAAATTATCTGGTTTTACTGCTCTTTATGAGGCTTATGTGCCAGAGAAGTCAGTAGAGTATTCTCCCCCCCCCC
>VXBW01003750.1:101793-168681 GCA_013400375.1 Thinocorus orbignyianus
CCCCCTTTAATTAAGTTAATCTAAAACGACCTAGTGGAACATAAGATTTTAAAACAAACTCTGTACAATTGGTTTGCTTCATTTTGGTTGATGCCTTCCTGTCCAAAATAAGTACAATAAACAAAAATATACTGTTGGAATATAAAAGCGAGTCACTTTGCAAAATAAGATTTTGTATTGATTTTTTGTTGCAGCTGTGAAGATTTTAAATGACAATAATGTGGACATTCTTGGCTTTTCATATACTACCTTATGGTTTTCTTTACTATTCTTGATGACATTATTTCATGTTGGCCGTGCTGGTCATTTCCCTGTTAAGGGACTGTGTTTTCAAAATTGCTGTGCCCACAACAAAACTGGATGCAACATCTTGTAAATAATTGTGTTTCCATTTTGAAAACATATCAGCCAGATCCTCAAAAGTACTAAGAACTTTCCAGTTCCACGGAAAAGTGGCTAAAGATATGTTACTCAATGCTTTTATGAATTTCTTCCAAAATTATACAATTCGAAATCAGTCTTGACTTTTTTCAAGAGGGAAACACATGCACAAAAAGAGGGAAATCAACAATAACTAAACTTAGAAGGATGGAAACGGAACTTGTTTTGGAAGCCAATCACTCCTGATTATTTATCCTGGTTCTTACACTGATTTCCCTCGGTCCTTGTGGTTTGGAGTGAGTTAAAATCTGGCTTTGGCTAGTTATTTGTATTTCAGGATAGTGATAGAATCATAGATTAGTTTCTGTTGAAGGGACCTTTAAAGGTCATCTAGTCCAACCACCCCTGCAATGAGCAAGCACATCTTCAACTACATCAGGTTGCTCAGAGCCCCGTCCAACCTGACCTTGAAAGTTTCCAGGGATGGGAACCACCCATCTGGTGGTTCTACCTACCATCTGGAGGTTCTACCACCTCTCTGAGAAACCTGTTACAGTGCTTCACCATGTTCATGGTAAAATTTTTCTTCCTTATATCTAGCCTGCATCTCACCTCTTTTAGTTTAAAAACATTACCCCTTGTCCTATTGCTACAGGCCCTACTACAGTCTGTCCCTGTCTTTCCTGTTGGCCCTCTTTAAGTACTGAAGGGCCATAATAAGGTCTCCCTGGAGCCTTCTCTTCTCCAGGCTGAAGAAACCCAACTCTCTCAGCCTGTCCTCATAAAAGAGGTGTTTCATCCTCTGATAATTTTTATGCTCCTCCCCTGGACCTGCTCCAACTGAGACAAAAATCCACTATTTAGGGAAGACTATAGTTTAATTACATCTTACTGCTAGTCCTGTTTGTGTAGTGGACTTCTTGTCCCTTTGGAATCTATCCGAAACTTAAAAAAACCAGTTTCTGCAATGTTTTTATGCAGGTTGTGTTGAAAACAAATTGAAAGTTGCTGTATGCTTGGATGGGTACCCACAAGAATCTGTGTGGATCTTTCTACAGCTGAGCGGAAGAGGAAAATGAGCTGTGTTTCCCTTCATGACTTGCTGATAACTCCTGCTCTGAGAATCAGTGAGAAGTTGCAAGTGTGCAAGGTAACAGCCATGGACCTTATAGTTCATGGGACATGAAAGAAAGAAGAGCAATTGTTTTATCTTAATGCAAACCAGTCAGTCGGTGAGGGTGCCTGCTCTCTGCACCACCAGCAGCAAGAAGAGAGGGGCAGTTGGCCTCAGATGACCAGCTCTGAAGGAATCCAGAAGCTGCCTCTTTCCTCCCAGCCTCACCAACCTCTCTGCCGTTCCTTTGATTGGGCAGAGGGGCCTACTCATCATCAGGGAGGGCATTAACATATATAGGAACTTCACTTTTCACATTTTCATTTACAGGAACTTTTACTTTTTTCACTCTTCACCAAGAGCTGAGTCACTTGGCTAAGTAACTATGGACGTTTTTTCAGACTGTAGCTAATGCATTTTTTTTAGCATCTGAAAGAAAACTAGCAGACAAAACAGTTATTTTTAGTGCTGGTTTGATTGTGGGCTTGTCAGCCTTAGCAACGCATCTCTTTTATCAAGCTGCCACAATACCTTGTTTTGTTTTCAGAGCAAAGTTTGATTAAAGACCAATTTCAGAAAAGTTACTCATTGTGGGCGTTAATTAGAGCNGGAGCCTTCTCTTCTCCAGGCTGAAGAAACCCAACTCTCTCAGCCTGTCCTCATAAAAGAGGTGTTTCATCCTCTGATAATTTTTATGCTCCTCCCCTGGACCTGCTCCAACTGAGACAAAAATCCACTATTTAGGGAAGACTATAGTTTAATTACATCTTACTGCTAGTCCTGTTTGTGTAGTGGACTTCTTGTCCCTTTGGAATCTATCCGAAACTTAAAAAAACCAGTTTCTGCAATGTTTTTATGCAGGTTGTGTTGAAAACAAATTGAAAGTTGCTGTATGCTTGGATGGGTACCCACAAGAATCTGTGTGGATCTTTCTACAGCTGAGCGGAAGAGGAAAATGAGCTGTGTTTCCCTTCATGACTTGCTGATAACTCCTGCTCTGAGAATCAGTGAGAAGTTGCAAGTGTGCAAGGTAACAGCCATGGACCTTATAGTTCATGGGACATGAAAGAAAGAAGAGCAATTGTTTTATCTTAATGCAAACCAGTCAGTCGGTGAGGGTGCCTGCTCTCTGCACCACCAGCAGCAAGAAGAGAGGGGCAGTTGGCCTCAGATGACCAGCTCTGAAGGAATCCAGAAGCTGCCTCTTTCCTCCCAGCCTCACCAACCTCTCTGCCGTTCCTTTGATTGGGCAGAGGGGCCTACTCATCATCAGGGAGGGCATTAACATATATAGGAACTTCACTTTTCACATTTTCATTTACAGGAACTTTTACTTTTTTCACTCTTCACCAAGAGCTGAGTCACTTGGCTAAGTAACTATGGACGTTTTTTCAGACTGTAGCTAATGCATTTTTTTTAGCATCTGAAAGAAAACTAGCAGACAAAACAGTTATTTTTAGTGCTGGTTTGATTGTGGGCTTGTCAGCCTTAGCAACGCATCTCTTTTATCAAGCTGCCACAATACCTTGTTTTGTTTTCAGAGCAAAGTTTGATTAAAGACCAATTTCAGAAAAGTTACTCATTGTGGGCGTTAATTAGAGCTTTCTGGACTCTGCAGGGTTTAGCTTATGATCCGTTTCACTTACCAAACCCTGTAATTCAAGTTACATGAAGATGGGAATGAACCAACCCCTTTCTATTCTTCTGAAGGCTTCTGTTTAACTCAGTCATGAAAGAGCCTCTCTCCTTTCCTTCCCTAATATGGAATTCTATTTTCTACCCATTCCTAAACAAAATTAAAAATAATACTTCACATCTATAAAGAGTTTTCAAACTAATGAACTGAGACACATCCTCAGAGCTTCAGATTGAGGTAGATAAGCTTTAGGAAGCCTTTGCTTTTCAGTGGTGCCCAAGTATACTACACATCTTATGAAAAACAGGTAAACATCTATCTTCCTTCCTCTGCTTTTTTTCTGGGAGTGATGTATTGTCATTCTGCAAGAGAAGGTCCTTGGCATCCTCCTCCTCCTCCTCCCCTCTTGGTACAGACAAGAAAAGCCATTTGCCTTTCTGCAAGCAAAAGGTCAGCCACTAGCTTAAAAAATCTTAAAAAGGTGCTTGATGAAAAAAGATTTTGTAATACTTGCAGGTAATAAGTAGAAGATTGAGGTAAAATTTATTACATGATATAGATAAAAATAGGAACTATGTAATAAAATGAATTAAATGAAAACTCCGTTGGGATAGTATGCAAATACAAGCAGACAAAAAAACCCCAGCCCCAGCCAAAACCTGACTCAGCTATATTGGTTATTTGAAAGTAGGCTAACCAAAACAAGAAACCATGGACTAAAGACAACAAACCTGAGAAAGAGAAGATGACCTAAAATGGTCTATTTCTGGTTTTCCAGCAGACAGCCTGCACCAGATAACGGAGGCTGAATGAGGTAAGGTATTTAAGCAGAGTTGCTGGATACTACCATCTGAAAACATCCTCTCCCAAGTATACATTCTCTCCTGAACTTCCTCCCAGATTTTGAAACCCAGCTTCAACTTAGCTGGAAAGCTGGCATGAACTCTTCCTACAGCTTTACAGTGTGATAGATGCACCAGGAACCCTGAGGAGGTCAGCAAATCAGGCCATAATCATCAAATGAGGTTTTATATTGATATTTCTAAGAACTGAAATTTCAATCCAAATGCCATCCGTAAGACAGTTACAGGCCACCTAACTCTCTCTGGCTATAGCTATGTTATCATGCACATCAACGGCCAGTTGCTGAAAGAAATGTGACTTTTTTAAGACAAATGTTGTTGAGCTCTTCTGCACATTAGTGATGTGCAGTAGAAGGAATTAAGGTTTAGCTTCCATAATAATTCTTTCAAGCTGCTGGCTATAGCTTAGAAAATAGCAGAGCATGAAAACTCATCACTTTGTGTTTTACAGTGTTCTGTTTTTAGTCATGTCCTACATACAGGTTGAGAATCAGCCTATACAAGGTTATAAATGTGCACTTTCATTTAAAATGCCATTACCCTTCTACACTAAATAAAGAAACACTTAAGCATGCCCTTCCAGTACTCTCAGTAAAGTCTAAATATAATTTCACACAGAACGGAGGACTGAACTTTCTGAGTACAATCACTCAGGGAAGAACTTGTGCTTTTTCTAAAACCATGACAGAGTGCAAAGATCACAAGCCTGTTTTCCCTGTGTGCTATCTTTCAACCCTGTAACGACCCAATCTCTTTAAGGGACGGATGTTTATTGAACTTGTATTGCCAGCTGTGCTCAAAATCCCCAGGGAGGATGGGCTGTAATGACATCGAGCAGGGATGAGTTATGAATGGAGACAGATTATTACAAACACATGAAACAGTAAGGGCCCATTTTTCAAGAGGCATCTAAGAATGCACTTCATAGGATGTGCGAACACTTGTTTGCTCATATATTCTTCTGAATGTGCCTATATGGACAGATAAAACCACAGGATTTGCTACAGGCTCACGTACACGCATGTTTTCTGGGGTATGCAAAAATCACATAAATGTGCACTTTATTTTTTTTTCCAAATTAATTGAATACTTGGTGTGAAAATGATCAACTCCAAGAGCACCCATGCAGTAATTATGGAACTTGCTTTTTCACCTTTAGGTCACATTACAGCTACTGACTCTTGGCCCATAGTCCAAGAGCACGAGATGGTGCAGATTTGCAAGCTGTAGGACAGTTGGTTGCTGTGCCTTCCAGGTAGAGTTGGGGACACCGATGGGGCAGTGTGTGTGGGAAGCTCAGCTGTACCTGCTGGAAATTGAAGAACTTTTATCTCCAGGGCCTGTCAATCTGGCACCTTTCACAAGTGTTAAATTCACTTAAGTATATTTTTTAAGAAGCTGTCATGAGACATACTGAAGCAAATATGTCCTTCAGTGGTTACACATGGACTTGGTTGTAACAGTGTTTGCGAAGTGCTTTGACATCCTTAAATGATATGTTTGGTACAGCTTCCATATTTATTCGTTTATTCAAATCTGCTAAATAGTATCTAATACCGATATGTTTAAGAAGTATCTGATTGGACGCACAACATCCAAAAGGCCTGACCATGAAGAGATGTTTGTATAACCAGTAGACAATATATACATCTGCTTGTGGGAGAATTGAGTCTACAAGTAATAGAAAAGGTTTCTAAAAGACTTTGCAGTAAGTATCTTTAGACTGGGCATGGAGAAGATCATATGGTCCTTGCTTTATGTCAAGCTGTGATCATTTACAATATTAATGGAACTTTTTTTTTTTCAGTTTCTAGGCC
Organism: Thinocorus orbignyianus; assembly: GCA_013400375.1. Taxonomy (NCBI): domain Eukaryota; kingdom Metazoa; phylum Chordata; class Aves; order Ciconiiformes; family Thinocoridae; genus Thinocorus; species Thinocorus orbignyianus. The sequence continues at coordinate 107,605 of VXBW01003750.1, forward strand.
AGATTCTCAACTTCTGTAAACTGTAGCTATGCTAATTTACACCTGCCAAGGAGCTTGCAAAGTAGATTAAATACTTATATATAGTACCATGTGCAAACTAATGAGGTTATTTCTAGATGTTTACCATTGTAAAGAGCTCTGAAACTTTAAATCAATCTGCCGCACCAATGTAAACAACTTATTGTAACAAAACCAGACAAAAGTGCACCAAACATGTTAAATACATTATTAGGTCGATGAAGATCATTCATACTGATCCAGGTCTGGTTACACAGCACAGTTTAATCAAAGCTGCCTGGAAGAGGTAACAAAGAATGCTCGTCATATTCACTGCCTTTTATCCTGAGGTCACTGATTTAATCCTAGAGTAAGTCTACAGATGAGTAAAATTTCATTACTGCTGTATCTGACAACTTCTGCAAAATTAGCTGGAGCAAGCCAAAAAGAAAGGTAGACCAGCATGGAACAAAACCCATCTTGTTTTAACGGGGAAATCATGCTGCTGGAGGTTGCTGAGGATCCACTCATCAGTCTGGGGGCTCCCGATAGCCACACAAGTATCTCCCCTTGATCTGGCAGATTTACATTATTTGGATTTTTATCCTGAATGGCAGAGACCCAAGATATCACTTCCCTCTTATTCCCCACAGTCAAGGAAGAAAAGGAGAGAGATGTTCTTTTGTTCCTCTTTGTGGCCTCCAAGGACGACAAATAAATCTTGGTGCTATTGCTTCCTGTGTAATGTGAGCTCACAGCTTGTTACAGATTTGGGAAAAGGAGACTGGGAGAGTCATTCAAGCACGTCAACCGACAGCAAAATGAAAGAAAAAGGGGCTGAAACTTGGTCACATAGTGATATGAGCTGCAAGTCATTTTTTTTTTTTTTAACTTGAAGGTATTAACAGCATAATTTATAAAAGCCTTCAGAAGACTTATGTGTCATTTTATCAGGCACTAAATAAATACTAAATAAAAGACAAGGTCTACCACAAAGAGCGCACCATCAACACAAAAAATTACAGAGCTGAAAATGGAAAGTAGCAGAGGTAGGAAACTGAGTCATAGAAAAAACTGTGCCAAAATTAAATAATTTGTTAAGGTAATTTGTGGAAAAGCCAACTGACCCCAAATTCAGACCCACCTTCTTGAAAGCACACCACAGTGAGCACACTTAAAAACAACAATACAGTGGCCAAGAACGGAATGATTCTTTTATTCACACTACATTTGGATCACTGGAAGTTAAAATCACAGAATCACAGGATGATGATCACATCATCAAGTTAAAATCACAATCCCTGAAAAGCACTGCTGCTCGCGTTCCACCTGCTCTGTTGTCAAATAGTTTCTCTGCTCAAAGACCTCTGCCATTCCTCCACTACCATCAGCAGTGGGGCTGCTTTACAGGTGATTTGAAAATTACTTGTGGGCTTTATGCCAAAATAGCCTGTCATATCTGTCAAGGGGCTATATACCCGATTGTCTTACAATTGCTTAATGAACATTACTATATATTTTATACCACAGTGTATGACAGATAAATTATTACACAAATGTATAAAAAAAAAAAAAAGAAAAAAAAAAGAAGAAAGCTTCATCACCAACCTACATGGGCCTAAACACCTGTTCTTAAAAAAAACTTTGGGGAAGGCCTTTCGGAATGGTACAAATTGTACTGCCTTCCATAACTTGTGTGTATTTTATGATTTATAGCCAGGTGGGTGACAGTTATAGTGCACAGCACAGGCCAGTGGCGAGTGGAAAAGCTGCCCAGACCTCCCTGTTACTTAGGGGTTCCAGGTTGCCTCCAGTGGGCCAGTCCCCAGCCCCCTGCGTGGGCCAGCACCCACAGGCAACCAGTCAGTCAGCAGCACTGATGGTTCCTCTGCTCAAACACTGGCACTTTCAACAGGAATTTCTACTTCTGGAGCCTTAAGCCACATCTCCAAAGAGTTCAAAGAGATGCTGGATTAATGAAACTGAAAATGCTCAGGAGGAAAATGGATGTGATGCTTTAACCGCTTTTAAGAAACATGAAGTGCGAGTGATGGAAGGGTGACCTTTATCTTTCCCACAAACAGAAGGCCAACCTATAAGGCACAGGGAAACATGCTTTTGATTTATGCCCCTGCCTCCTTCTGTTTTAAAGATGTGATCTGTGGTATGAGATCTGGTTTTAACAATGTTGCAGTACTGCTAGAGGGAAATAAATTGTTCAAGAAGAGATGTCAGTTTTAAAGTAAAGTAAAGATGCCCACACAGCTCTCTCTTTGGTCAACACTGATACTTCATGCCATGGGCCTTAACTTGTCAGGGAATATCATACCCGCTGCTTTGCAGAACATGGTAGTGAGAGGGACAGGCCATCAACATCTGCTCACAGAGAGACACCCTTCTCCTGGAACATCAGCAATGGACTGGCCTTACCAGTACTTTCTACACTACATTGGTTGCATGAGTAGGCGGGGTATTTTAAAAAGGCGTCTTTTTCAAGGTAGTTTTTCAATTACAGCCCTGCTAGGAAGATTCATTAGAATCAGGCCATCACCTCTTTTTGTCTTTTACAGAAAGCATATGTTGGTAAAAAGGAAGGCAACAAAATATGCTCAGCCCAGCTGAATTTTTTGCCAAATCACTTTGCAGGGCAAAGAAAACTCATCTGCAACCTGCCAGAAGAACATTTAGGGTCATTAAAGGTCTAAAAAATTTGGTAAGACAAAAGGGTGACACATGAAGATGCTAAAGGATGATGATGTTGATTATTAGTATATCATCATCATTATCATCGAAACAGTTTCATTTTTGACTTACCAAGAATGAAGAGGCAGAGAAACTAAAACTAACTGGATCTTATAATATGTAGTCAGAACTTCATGCTGAATCACATTTGTGTCCTCCTGCAAATGCTTCCATTTGTAATTTCAGCAACTAACTGAGGTAAATCTACCAATTTCAAATGCTACTAACATCAGTACTGCCAGACGCAAAGTTATTGGCACATCTCTTTGTAGTAAAGCCTAACCTACTTGCTTATAATATAAAAGTTGGTTATTTATTCCTCCAGAATTCTAGCTTTCTCTCAGGGGAAATCTGGAAGTTTTAAATTCACTGATCCTTCACTTTGCCACTACTCTCTCCTTTGACCTTTTAGATATTTTTTTGTTTGCTGTCACATTCTTGCAAATTTGTTTTTAAATTATAAATCTGATTTTAGCTTCATTTTTCTTAAACCACTTGCCATAATCCCTTAGAAAAATCTACTTGCAGTTTCATTCTTAAGGCCAAAGATTTACAATATGCTAAACTGGGCAAAAATTCTGTAGTAATCAGCACAATATATTTTATACTCCATCATAATAATTTTTTCTGGGTCCATGTCAATACAACTTTTTCTGCTTTTTACAATGGTTTACAACTTAAATAATTTAATACAACAGTTGCTATATTTTTATTACAAGCTTATAAAACTTGTACCGTAAGTCTCTTCTATGTGATATATTAAACAAAGAAATGACAGAGAAGAAGGGGAACTGATGATTACTAAAACTGTAATTCAGTCTCCAAGTTCTGAACGTGTCATAAAGCACTGCTGGCTCGCATGCCTACAGCACATCTTGTCAGTGCTCCTCAAATGAACCAACTGTTCAGATTCAGTTCTCCTTCCCTGTTATTTTAATGTTGATATAGGAAAAACAGTGACAATTTCACATTTCAGTCAATCCATTGATGAGGCAGTGGTCAAGGGCAGAGGACTCAGCATCAAGAACCAAGGGACAGAAATGCCATTGCCAGCTCTGAGTTGCTGACAGTCCTCGGGTAATTTCTTTCGGCTCCAACGACACGTATAGAGCTGTGCTTTAATTTTGCAAGGGCTCTCAGTGCTCTAAAGACAGGTGTCTCACAGTCTCAGGCAGGACCTTCGTGTCTGATTTTTGTGTTTCTGAGCAACTGCAATTCTTGTAAAATCAATCTCTGAATTTCATACTTCCTTTTTTTAGAATGGAAAAATAATCTGCTTTTGTGAAATGCTTTGAGATTGCCTGATGAATACATGTTACTGCCTTAGTATATCTGAGAGCTTATGTAAGAGATGCTGTTTCAATGCATCCCTCAATTAAACTATGTTTTACATTATAGACCCACTTTACTGACTTTTACAGGCACAGTTCTGTCCACATCTACAAAGTAGGTCACTGTATATCCACAGGAACATACAAGTCTGCTACTTCTGAAACTCTTTTCCTGATAATATACATAAAAATAATAAATACCGATTTAATTTATGTCAGAAGTAGATTTTACTGACTTGGAAATGCTGTATTTATTTCTTTTTCTGGAGAAATTATTCATATTTTTGAAACTTAGGACAAAAACAACTAGCTGTGGTACAGATTCTTCATCACCTAGTGCAGTAAACCATTTCTGCACAAAATGCATCATAGAAACCCTTTTCCTCTATGATGACACTTTTAATAGAAAAGAAGGCATCACATACACCTTAGAGAGCTAAAACATGTCAGTTCCTAAGGCCAGGCTTGATAAAAAAACTCCAGAATATGCTTCTGGTGGTTTGCTCAAACAAATACACAATAAATTCCTATAAACCACTTAACTGTGTAGTCTTAATGTTGCTAACAAAAAGGCTCTTTGCCTAGATGATTAAGTTTTCTTAGCAGAAATTAGCTTGTAACTCCTAAGAGATCAGCAAAGCCAGCTGAGAAATAAACTTACAAACTTTTCTATTTGTCCCAAAAACACGATAAGAGTGCAAACTGGTTTCTGAATTGTGTTGCTAAGATTTCAGCCCTTGCCTACATGGACCACACTTCTTAAGGTGAAGGACCACAGATGCCTGCATGGTCTCTGAGATGTCTGTTTTCTATCTGATACTTGAATCATGCAATGCCAAAGTGAATAATGGAAATAAAACCAGCATTGGGCTCCTAGATTAAGCAAGATTTTTTTTCCCTAAAAAATAAAACTTGGAAGACAGCTATGCTTATGGACTCAAGTACCTAGAGGACAGTAACTCAAGTTATTCTGACAGCTACCTCTCTCCTCCTTAAATATCTTAGGTATAATATTTACCTTTGTGTGTTTGTCACTACAAAGATAACTAGATCAAGCCATCTGTATTAGATGATTTCAAGAACTATATTAAACTCCCTCGGTCCAGAGATGGTTGCGTGCTTGATTGGTTGAATTATATTTGACAAGTGATCAAAAATGTACTGCACAGAGTGTTCTAATTTCTCTTTATTCCCTATCAAATCTGAAATCTGCTGGCCAGAATATTATTTTCATTAGAATGGGAAAAGCTGTGGGTTTGCTTCTGTAATCCTTTACGAAAGATTCAATAAGGGTGGGCATATTAGGAAGAAATCATTTGGAAGGCAGGAAAACTTCTAAGTAATAAACATGAAAACATCCTTGTAATTTTAATCACTAAGTCCTTGATGCCAACCTAAACAGATAAATCAAGATCACAAAACGTCTAAAGAATGAGCTAGTTTCCATATGGAAATGTCTAGAAGTCATCCATTACCATGGCTGCTTTTCCATGTAGCAGACACTGAAATCAATATGCTGCACTGGTTGAGTAAATTTGTCTCTTAACAAGTTAATAAAACAGTGATCCCCACATAGTCTTTCCATCAAACTTTCATAGAAAAAAATGAGAATATTAAATGCACTAAGATAGGGAAGATCTGCTCCATTTGCTCTGCAATGATAATCTTTTACAAAAGAGGATTTTTATTATTAATTCTTTGCCTTCTGGGGATATTATAATTTCCTAGAATGTAAAAATGCCTTAAGCACAGCAATTTGCTGAGCTAGACTGAATTTCAGGATGTTTCAAATGAGCTGATAAACAACTGCATAATTAGCAATTATTAGATCAAGACTGTACATTATAGATATAAGTGAACCAGCCAATGGACAAGCAAAATGCAGATATTGTTTTTAAAACTATGAGTCAGTGTTATGCTTTGACATGCATCACAACTTTTCTTTTAAAGAATTAAATACCCTACTGCTTATTTTTTCTTTAGAAATGCAGATTATTTTATCAACCAAATCCTTGGGGTCTTAATCATTGGACAGATCCCTCTGTGTATGAATAATAAGGAGTTTACAGGCTGAATATAACTCATGTGCTAAAAGTGATTAGACTGAATTTTTTTTCCAATAAAATAGTTACAAATGAATTGTATAGGCATGTTATCTCAAGACCTAGTATACTTCTTAAGCCTTGAATTCTGCAGCTCCTTAATGAAACGTATTATATTACCTCACAAAATAAAGACTGTAATCAGACATACTACAAAAACGTGAAGTGTAAAATTAATGTAATTTATACTACCACCACATTCTCAGGACCTGGGTATTTGTCATATATATATTTAATTTTGCCAAGCAGTCAGAGAATGGCTGGGAAATGTGGCAGCTAGATGAGAGAGACAACACGAAGGCTGTTTGAGATGCAGAATGAAGTTAGTAGCTGAGATTTTCTCAAAAAGAATCAGACATGGAACAGTTAGGAGCGTTGATGTCTATAGTCACAGCTTGAGGTTTCAGCACAGATCTACCAAAACAATATGCCCCTATTGAAAGGAATGGCACAATTCACACTACTCACTGTTGCTGTTTTAATTCTGTCTGGATTGCATCTAGGAGGACTACTTTACAAGAATTTACAGTGATTCATTAATATTAGTCATAAGTGTTATAAACATCATTTCCAAAATATGAAAATTCAAAATTAAAACCACTGGTTTGCAACAAGAACAGATTTTGTTTTAAAGTTAGGATGGAATTATTCTCATGTAATTTAACAATTTAAAAGCTAGACATATAATGAAAAACAGCCCTCTTCCAAAAGATTATTAATCCTATTGTAAAATACACTACAGGATGAAGGCTCCTTTGTCTGTCGCCCAACGTAAAGAACTTACATCATTAAGTTTAACATAACAGTTAACTTCTTTTAGGCAGTTAGACAAAATTGATCTTATCCTAGCTGCCCAGGCCACTGTTAATGGCGGTCCTCTTGTTTATAATAGTAACATGGACTTTAAATGGACTTCTGGTTAACTGAGTTATTACTGCAGACAACTTCATTCCATAGTCCCTTACATTAAACTATCAGCTAATCCCTTCCTATTCCAAAATCTTCTGGAATGGTTTTCCAGTCTCAAAACACCAGCTTTGAGTGGAAATTTAATCAATGTTCATAAAAGACAATAAAGCTAAATTGTAACACTTGTACCAGCAGAACAATTTAGACATACTTTATTCAAAGACATACTACAATCTCTTTGTCTAGTAAACTTTTGCTTGTCACTCCCATTGCTCAGAAGAGTTTAATTTTAAAAAGCTGCAGAATACAGAAGTATGCCATTCAGTGATTGTAGCTTGGAAGAAGTGTAAAAGGAAATAGATTAGCTGCTTAGAAGCAGCTATAATCAGAAAAGCAACAATATAAACTGGAAGCTTCTTACTTAGATCTGCTACTTTGTTGTCTGCATTTTCTCTTATCTTTGCAACCGCGAGAGCATTTCAAAACCCTTATAAAAGTGATTGGTCTTCACGTTTATCATGGCTACAGGGTTAAATTTAGACTTTAGGCCAAGCTTAATTTTAAGTGTTGAAAACAAAGAAGCTTTCTCTGACAGGTTAATTAAAATAAAGGAAGCTATTTAAATCTGCCCAAGGATATGCATGTCAATGGTTGTCTTAGTGGCCAAGTTTGAAGGGCAGCATGTAGATGAGGTAGTCAAACGGATGTACCATAGAAAGTAATTTTTTATGCACCAAGCTCATCACATACACACTGTTAGGTAAGCTATATGCATGCACTTTTAGCCCTAAAAAAATACTTTAACTAAGACTAAAACATTGGTTCTGCTCTAGCTAATGTAATTATTAACTAAGGGTCACAAAGTAAACCTTCATCTGCTTTTGGAAGGAAGAAGTGCTAATTCAGTGATATATTTTCCTACATCTATAGGATTAATGACACAGAATCCTTATAAAGCATCACAGACATTGGAAGCAGGAAAAAGATTCTGGTGTAACAGGTTACCAGTCCTTGTACTCTGGGGTTCGGCTACAGAGTGTTAGATAGTCACATGCAGTAGTGACTGCAGAAGGTAATGCTTGTAGCTTACAGAGATGTCATTGAGGAGTGTTACAGAAAAGCTATCCATATCACAAATTACTAAATCTCTGCACTGGGGACACTTGTAGGTGGATCACTATGATTTGCATGGTTTAGAGAGCTCTCTCACACTTACTGTTCGCGATAGGTAGGGGATCCCGTGGTGCTGATTTTAATACTGAACTTGTTAATCTGTTTTAGGCAAACACTAATCAATACAAGAAATGCAAAAATATTTTAAATTTGGAACTGGATAAAAGAAAATAATTCTGACTCCATTCTAAGTCAATGGTAAAACTAGTAATATCAATAAGGTCATGCCATCATGTCCCCAAGAGCACATGATAAGGTTTCAGCAAGCACTGAAGAAAACAAATACATCTGATACAAATAAGAGTCTGGCCTAAGAGATCTGCTTGTTTGCCCAACCCAAAACCCTCCCTAAAACTGCATAAAAGTGCATAGGACAGTACAGAGAATGCTGACAACTGGGAATGCTTTCTGGCCCTATACCAACTCCTAGACGTAGCTCTAATTACCTACAAAAAGAGACTATATTAGTCTGCGGAACATAAAGAAATTAGAGAAATTAGCCCCACACAGCCACCTATACTAAGAGATTGAAAGAGGACCACCCAGCTGGCAGTCTTTGTTTTTTCTTCTGATTTGGTTCAAGCACGTTTAACCATCAATTAAAAACAGGTCTTTCCGTCCTCACAGTTCTCTGTCACCTTTTGAATCAATGAAAATATCTTCAACATAAAGCCAGCAGCCAGAGCACAGCAAGGCTAAGTTATTCTGCCTCTAGATAGCTCAAGGAAAGGCATCATTGTTGTGAAAGAAAATCCATGATAATTTTGCAGAAAGGCCCAACATAAACTCATTTGTTATGAGCACGAAAAAAGAAATCACTTGCTTCCATACATATAGAATAATGCATACAGACAGAAAAAATGCCTGAGTGCTGACAATTAATGTGCCTTCTCAATAATTTGGGCTTACTAAATGATAATAATTACATGGTTTTAGCAAGAACCATTCTGAGATTTATATGTTATTCTCACCTAATGCCAATGACTGGCACACTTTTCACATTGCTAGCTTTAGCCTATTATGTTAAGAAAAAAAAATATCTGAGAATATACTCCTATCATAGAGAAAGGCCAAACTGCGTCTATGTCTACACTATACAGGAAGTATAACGGAAGTATAACTTTAATATTAATTTGGACACTAAGAAATAAGACTTCAGTGTATACAATACAATTACGTCACCGAGCCTTGATAATGTCCACTGGTTATGCTACTGTTATTATGAATTCTTAGAGCGCAGCCTATATAATTCCACTTTAGCAGTACTATTTCATGGGTTTGACTACAGGTCATGTGCATACATTGCTGGTGCTTTACTTGCAAAATTAGTCACAATATATGCAGTGTTTGAAAAGTCTGCCCTAAAGCCACAGTACTGTCAAAAATGCTTATTTTTTAGTCTTTGGTCTTTGTCCCAGTCACTAAAACCTTTTTAATAAGACTTAATTCTCTCATAGTAAGGGTAGACTACATAACTTTCTTTATATATAGAATCATTTACTTGCATGATATTTAAGTTCCAGTTACTATGGGACAGATCAGTATCTTCCACTCTGAGCATGACTCTTCACATATTATGTAAGCCAAGACCTTTATTGCTCAATCGCATGTTAGCTCAGTAGAATGAAATATTTTCTAGAAAACAAACCAAACTACTGAACACCAGTTGTCACAGAAAAAAAATAAAAATTAAATACATGTTCCTGTGTGGTCCACTTTTGTGGCACCTTTGCAGGACAAGTCAATGGATTTAATTTCTGTATCAGTTACTTTCCAGTTCACTGATCTAACAGTACTACAGTATATTTTTAGAGGTGATATTTTGGAAAGCATGCTGTGATTTGATGTAGGCACAGTTCATTAATACTTTGATTTCTGAAGTTTCAAAAAAGAAGGCAACTTCTCAGGAAGCTACCACTAAAAAGTGGCCATTATACATTTCATTTGTCATATCCTGACCTTCTCTTGTCAATTTTATGCAATATTCAATTGAATTTCTCAACTCCCATAAGCGTTTCCTGACTTAGATCCGGTTACCATTTCTCTCTACACAGCGTAGACTCTCTTGTGAGGAAGAATAAGCCATATTCTTTTTGGAACCACTTTAATTAAATTTGGTACTAGGCAGAATGCTCTGAAGGTGGTGAGTAGATGAAAAGGAGAAGTGAGAAATATTATCCTCAAGAAATATTTTTTTCAAGAAAGCATTTACTCTCCTGAGTGACTTTGTGTAAATTAGTATCAATATATTGTGTAAGAGACTATTTTATGATTGTATGACAGTTCACTATATTGACTTTACTGCTTACAGCAGTTTGCAAGTTTCCTTACAAACATTAAGGAAAATAGAAGTACTTTCTTTCTGAGGCTTTTTAAAGACACTGGTTATTCTCAGACCAATTCATTCTTGTTGATTACAAATTATCTCATTTTACCGCCAACTTGCTTCCCTGTCTTCTGTATCTCAGTACATTCTCATTTCTTGCTGCCATAGACTATTCTTGGAAGGAGGAAAAAAGCTCACTTTAATCATAAAAAATGAAACAAATAAAACCAGACTAGAGGCAGTGAATAGCCAGAGCCAATACCAGTTGAGGAATGGAAGTGGAAGTCCATAATACAAACTTAGCTGTTCATCTAAACTTTTAATTATCGATTCACAAATTGTTAGTTAAGTTATTACTTACTGAGCATAATTAATTTGTGCTGACCTTTAAAGCTATCAGTATTTTTTAATAGCAACCATGAATGATCTAAATCCAAAACACAGAACAAATTTCAATAGCCAGTCTTTCTTCATCCCACACTGTGGGCCACAATTTAGAGGCAAATATATTTCATTGAACTGTATCTATAAGCAACAGTGAAATTTGCTACCAACAGATAAAATACTATCTGTGTAATGACAATACAAAGCAACCAAGCTAAGAAAACAGATTTTTCAGAATGATGATGATAAAAACCAAGCTTAGTGTGTTTCACTCAGTACATAGTTTTTTTCTTTCAAGCAAAAGGAATTCAAAGAAAGGTGCTAAGATCTGGTTAAGAAAGATAAGCTTGCAGTGAATTAGTTTAATTAGAGAACCCATGGCAACTCGAACTGTACATACCAAAAAAGTAATGAGATTAGATTTGAAAGACCCAGTAGCGTAAATATGGCCCTATTTTCTTTAAAGGCTGGTCTGCCCTGATGAAAATCCTGACTCCATTAAAGTTGAAGGGAATTCTGCCACCAACTTAAGTGGAGCCAGGATTTCATAAACCGTGTGTTCATTTACATCTGTTTTCATCGTCTGCTATTTATGTCCTTTAGCATTTTGGAAACTGCATTCCTGTGCAGAAGGAGAGTAGGCTGGAGAAAATACTTGGCTAGAATTCAGGAGACAAAGGTTCAACTTCTGTCACAGGCTTACTGAGAAAACCTGAATAAGTCACTACCTCCTTCTCTTGTGGCCAGGTTCCTTCTCAGTAAAATTCAGGTGATGATACTAATCTCCTTTCTAAGGTAACCTGAGATAAAAACATAAGAAGTGCTAGAGCTAGGTATAATTTTTTTTTAATTTATTTTTCATCGCTAAAACCAGTTTCCTAAATTCTAACAAGACACCAGTGTGATGTCCCTGAAGACACAACATGAAAAACATAACTGGGAATTTTAGAACCTCGTTTTGCTTAACAAAAATGTGTAAGAACGAAAAACGAGCTTTTAAGTTGGTAATAGCGGCAGCAATTTAAAACATTCTGTACGTAAACACATGAATACTCAGGAAACAACTGAGGAATGAAAGTGGAAGTCCATAATACAATTAAGATACTTATTACGAAAAAGTCAGAATAGTGGAATCTTTATTTCTAGGTAATTCTTTGTTACAGTAGGTTGTATATTACCCTGGAAATGTCACTAAAGCTGCATTTCATGAATTTTCAACAAGCTCTGCATGGACAGAACACTGAGCAAGCTGACAGGCTTTCTTTAATTGCTAACAGCTTGAACTCACTCCGGTAGTCACAGTTTTTTTGGGTCCACAGCCTGCAGAATGGCTGTAAACTATCTGGCCTTTCATTTTAGCTTCAATCTTGCAATGAAATCTGTGTGAAAGGTTCCCTGTGGCTACAACTTCTAACCACTTCAGCAGAAGGTCATGCTTACGCTTTTAGGGAAAATAAAAGGTTTTAGCAAATTTTAGATAAATTCTATTTCTTTCCCATTCATTACTTGACTTTTTATGAGTTTTATCTAACATAAAATCTGTGATCCATAAAGAAGGCAAGCAAGAGCAATCACAGTCAAACAGCTTTAAGTCAACCTACTGAACTAGTCAACTCCAGTTCACAACTACAGGATGAAGTTTGGGGGTTGATCAGGAAAGTTACCTTAAACACCAGATTAAAACACCCGCAGGAGCTTTAATATCGTGCAACAGATTAATGAAGCTAATGCAATTAATTCCAACCATGCAGAAATATTTAGCCTTTAGGAGGAGATAAAGATGCATATCTGTTCAAAGAGCATTTATCAAATGAGGTAACATGGATTTGTCACTTTGCAAATTGAACACTACTAGTAAAACCAACAAGTGTTGCTGCAGGAGCACCCGCAGTTGTTTTACAAAATATTGGCTAAGAATTACAGCGTGTCTGCAAGTCTGCTTTTTTAGTAAAGGTGAACAATTTGGGGAAGGGTTGTTCCATGAGAACTGTACCAAGAGCTCTGATGCTGAATCTGATCATTTCAGATGCAAAATGTACTTGTCCTCAATTTCCAGTCTTGCGATTTAACTTGCAATTATATGAAAATTAAGCAGAGTTGTTTCACTCTTAGATAATCTATCCTTTGCAAGAACTGTGCATCTCCCGTTAGTTTCCTGTGAAGCAATGTAAGGCAGAATAATAGAAAAGAAAGAGTCTGCAAAGCACAAGAAGAACAGTACAGGGTCAAAATTTGTTTTCTATTACTTGAAAAGGTCTCTCCCAAACAGAACAGCTATTGCCAGTGCTGTTCCTGTTTTATGAAGACAGAACATCTCAAATGCTAGACACTGCAAGCTAACAAGGTAAGTCTGCAGAGCTGCAATCAGATGTAAATAACATTTTTCACAAAAACTGAAGTATAACGTCTTTGAAATAGACTTCATAATACTAGGAACTTAAAACAGTCTCTAAAATCACTGAGCCTGGATCTAATCTTAGAAGAAAATATCTGAAATTTCTTAAAACTTCAGAAAGTGTCAACAGCCTGCTTAACCAAATAATGTATATATAAAAACCCTAGAAAACATAAAGGAATTCAGCAAGACAAAGGTGAAAAGAAAAGCTTAATGCTTAAGCTAATTAGGCCTTGTATTTACCTACATATAAAACCATAGTTAAAACTGCATGAAGGAAAAGAACTCTGAACTTCGCAATGTCTTCTCTGTTCTAAGATGATATTAGAATCAACTGACTGACAAGAGGAAAATTTTCTTGGCAGAGAGTCGGGAGCCAGAAGAGATTCATGTGCACCTCTACATATATATATGAATATGTATATATACTTTTTTTAACTACAGGAATGTTCCTACCCCTTCATGTCTAGTCTAATATTCCAAGTTGGGATAAATCACACTGACTCAGAAAATCATAAAAAAGGGAAATATAGTATTATATAATAATTCTGGCATATTTTAAAATATCAGATTTTACATATTTTTTCCCATAGAGTTATTAAAAATGAAAGTACCTGTCCTGGTTTCCGGTAGGGACGGGGTTNTACCATAGGTCATAAGAAGTAAAGTGCTTTAGTAATAGCCGTATCTAAAAGCTGTATGTTTTCAGTTTGTAAATATTATTTTACTGCAGTGTCATAATGGACTTAAAGTAGATGAGAAGCTTTGTATTAGAAAAACTGTATTATTTAAAGTGAAGGATTCAATGCATGTTTTCTTAGGTTTTTAAAAGAGAAGAAATGATACAGTCTAATCAAGTTTCTCCTGCACATCTACTCTTACTGGCACACTTTATCTCTGCACCTTGTTGGGTACCTAAATGTCAGCATTCACTTAATTTCACTTCTGATTTAAGGTATCAATCACAATCCGCTGGCTCTTGGAGACTTAGTTCTTCAGGACTGTTAAAAATTTGTTACAGGATTTTTATCGTATCCCTTATAGTCTATATAGAGTCTCTTTTAGCAGGCTAATGTTAGATATAAGTTTCATTTCAGAAAGGCAGGTACACATTTATATGGGATTAGGTATGTGCATACATGTTGAACTGGTGTCACAGCTGCTAGTCCAGTTTTCTTACATAATTTATACATCTTAAAAATAAATAATACTTTTTCAAATTGGTCAATTTTCATGATGCACACATACAAAAGGATTTATAATGCTGTATGTGTTACTGTCATATTTTGCCCTTTTAAAGCTTTTTCCATGCTGATGCCAGTATAATCTAATAAAGGGTAACATGCTACTTCCTACAGCTCCCACATACTTTCTTAAATGTTTGATTTCACTTTTTGTTCTGAAAGGCTTTCTGAAAATTTGTAACAGTAGTTCATAGCTATTTTGTATCCTGGAGACATGACCAGGATTTACATTACAAACCACATTATGTGAGTGTTTTACAGTAACTTAAACAGAAGTATTTACAATCACACCATTGCGCTGTTCTTAATTGATAACCTGAGGTCTACTATAGGAATCAGAAATAATAGTTTTATTTATCAGTTGATTTTTTATATAAAGAGTAAAAGGCTAAGCTATCACTGCTATAGGTCAAGTTTGTGTATCATGAAGTGAATGTACAGAGGCTGCTTCATGTTCTGTTTTCAAACTAAAAAGTGATGTATCACCAAAAACCTGGAAAAAAAGTATTGCATTGATTTCCTTCTTCTTTCTCCTATTGTGCCAAATTTTAAAATGTACATTGTAATATCATGGAATCAATGCGACAGGAGGTTGTTCTCTCCAAGGGAATGCCCTGAGCACACATACACCAAGTCCTGGGTAGGACTGCTTTTATAAAGAGAGGAAAGACAGAAAGCCATCTGAAAAATATTAATAAATCAAAGATAATTTAAACTCATGAAGTTTTTGCTGCCTAAGCATAGCATATGTAGGAGGCCACGAGTTTTCTAGGGAATCTGGTGATTTGGCACAAATGTATTGAAGTCATGGACAAACTGCACAAAATCACTGACAGAGGGGACAATCTGAGCTTAATCGGTCAATGACAGTGAGCATTCCAAATGACACTGAGAAACAGAAATAAAGAAATGGCATTTATTTGAAAAACAGCCCATAATACCAAAGCAAGCCGAGCTCTCCTGTATCAAAGCTGTGCTGATCTGGCTGCTGGCTCTACCCCGACTTTAAATGGAGGCCAGCTGTCTCCATGCAGATTCCAAGGGTAAGGAACAGCACTCAGCACTTGACAGGAGACATGTACGTACTTCACAGTATGAGAAGCCTAAAAATGAATGTTCTGACTTCAAATACCTCTCTTCCTCCTGTTAATACAAAACCTGTTCTTTTTTAAATATTGGCAACAACCAGCAGGATGGATGTGTTACATTTAAGCTGGTGCGAGGACTGTGTATGATCTATCAAGATTTTTTTGTTTCTGTGCCACTATTTTCCTTCTGAAGTGAGCACAAAGAAACATATTAGCGGCTCCAAATTTAATAAATAACACCCAGTAGAATCCAAGCTGTGAATTTCTGTACACATGTTTTTCCTTACTACTTCTTACTACCAATCATATTTTCAGCACAGAAGAACACGTTTTTAAAACAGAAGCTTTGGTTTTATAATCCTGCTTGCTATACTCTGGTTTATGTCAGTCATATCTCCTTCTTCTGGATCTAGAAACTTTAGACTGTTGCCTCTTGATTTTTACATCTTGTGTTGTTGCAGATGGCTCAGTGTGCCTGCCTTCAAGTTTTAGTCTTGTATCATGTTTTCCATGACTCAGCCTGAGACACCATTTATGTGGTCTAGAACAGTAAGCACACAGGCCAAAAACCAGAAGAACAGAAGAGCAGAAAAGACTAAGCAAGTGGAGTACTTTAAGACAAAGCCTTGTATTTTCATCTCTCCATTGAAAATGAAGGATCAAATTATGCCTTTGAAGCGGGTCAACTGTGCTGAAGTTCTTTCCCAATGATGTTAATAACATAATTTCTGTGAATTTCAATCGATCGGGATTTCATTTCATCTTAAATGCAAAACAAAAATAGCTACTGATATTCAGCTAGCCTTGGTTTTCAGAGCTCAGATTCTCAGTATTTTCTGAAACTGGGCTTGTTTTATATGTCTTGGCATGTTATATATCAGAGCAGGCACCATCCTTTGGATGAACTAGAGACTGCAATATCTCACTAGAATAATTCTGCTTCAAATGCGCCAAGGTCTTGCCTCTAATTCCACAGCTCCTCCTGGCTGGCCTGTGATGCTCTTCCATCAACCCTCGGAGAGCTTTTGTTTGTGTGCCAGAAAAATAAACAAGTTTTCCTATGTTTGCACAAGCATATTTAAGCCTTGCTCTCTTGCAGAAAGTATATTGTTTGCTTTTTTCTCCTAGATTACATAGTGGGAAGCACTGACTGGGTATTTTTGAAATGTATGTTACAACAATTAAGATAATTAATTGAGGGCTCCTAGGCAGCTCAGAGCTAAAAATAAACCATCCATACCAAAATACATCAGTAGCAGATCTACTTTATGACACAATGCACCTTGGAACTGATAAAGTCTTTTAAATATAATTATTGATGCTGAATGAATGTGCCTTAAATGATGAAAACTTCTGAAATGCTTTTAAGCCTGTCTATAATATATTCATGAAAAGTGAAACATAAAAACCATAAAAAAATCCAAGAGAAAATTGTAAGCAATGTGTTTAGGATAATTCCTACCTAACACCAAACACCAAAATGTTCCTTCTAATTAATACTTGCCAAAAACATTTTTAAGGAGGCATCATATGGTAAATTTACAGCAGAAAAAGCATTGGGGCTTTAATTTCTGTAACCAGAAAGTATTGTGCAGCATTATCCTATCAAAATGCAATGTTAATATGCTTTTAAAGTTTGCAAAACTCCTGCATAAAGTATTTTCAAACAAGTTAAGCTCAAAATGACAAACAATACGTTTAATGAAAGCACCTGGAAACAGCTGAAGTTTCCGTTTCCAAAGTTTCAAAGGATCAAAAGTTTAAGCGGTTTGCATACTCTCAAGCTAAAAACAATGATGAGGAAAAAAAAAACAATTTAGAAGAAAAGTAAAATTACAAAGCCTAATCTAAAGATAGAAATCCTGATTATTTCTGTGGTGTTACAGTTTGAGTGACCCAAATACTTGATTAAATCACAGCAGGTAAGTTACGCTATGTGATATAAAACAAAAGAATTAAAAGCACATTCTGTGTAGTTAATGCAAAGAAAAAATAGAGTAATCAGATAAATTAGAATATATTTATCTTCATGTATGTAATTGTAGAAAGTGCCTCAGGCTGGTTTCAATTAGTTTTCATAAAAGACTTTTCATAAAAGTCTGGAAATGACAAGATCCCTTGACAATTCTAAAATGATGAAGTTATGCCCAGTAGAAGAGCAATCTCAAAACCAATTTGATCTCAGACTACTTTCTGGAACAAGACGTGCATTTCAATGAACTAACCTTCTTCAGGCTCTACTTACCTGTTCTCACTATTGTACTGCATCTGTAGCACCTCATTTTGAAAGTTGCTTAGCATCCCTAACTCCAGCTAAGAACTTCAGGAAAAAAAAGCTCTATAATTTTGCCACCTGGTGTGAAGTTACTATGTCACTTAGTCCTTCTGTGCCACAAACAGGAAGCTGTTTGTACATCTCAAACAGATTTAAATCCATAGCATCAGTATATGGATGTGATATAGTTGAGGGAAAAATAGGTGAGATACTGCTCTTTTTCCTACAACGAATTTCACCCCATTATCTGGTACATTGACTCACACATGCCTGGAAGGATGATTAAAGACAAGTCAGCACTCTGTAAATATCAGAAAACACTGTTTTTAACAATCCTTTTTCTTTTACTTCCAACAATACTACTATTAGGTGAAGGGAACTAATTTTGATTTTGAAAGTTCATAAAGCCTTTATCTCCTGATGAGCAAGTTTCGAACAAAGTTTTGAAGTTCTCTAGAAATTTAAAAGTTGCAAATATTACAGCTTGCAAATTATTATTTTGAAATTATTTTCCAATCTGCTTAAATTAGCAGTTAGCCCCCATATCAAATAGTATAACCATTGCTAATGTGTTTAAAGGATGAAATCAAAGGGTTTTCCAGTTGCAGACACGACATTACTGATGACATAAATTATTTAACTTTATAACAGGATTCTTCATCCTTAGATGTCTCAATCATTATCAAATGAATGACTCTGGAAACACATCGGCTTTACATTGATAAAAGAAGTACTGCAGAGATATTGCAGCCTAATGATAATTCTAATTCTGAGCTTGTATGAGTTCTGTTAAGATAAAGAGAATGAAAGAAAAAAGGACAAATGTGCACACTACAGAGAAATGAATTTAAAAAACAAGAACAAAGAATCCAGACACTTCTAAAGAAACATTTCTTTTTCAAAGCTATATTGCAATACAAAAAACTTGCTTGTTGGTTTCAGTAATTATTATTCAAGTAAGGAGTGGCAGTCATCTTTTGTAAGGCTATGGAGTATTAATGACAGACAGAATGAAACCGAAGGATTTTTTTCCAGAATCTGCAGTTAAATGGCACTCTTTTCTGCCAACTCATTGTAATTTAATAATAATATGGAATCACAGAATAATTTGGGGAATCATGTCATAATTTTGCTTTGTAAGGTTCTCTGGAAGTCATATAGTCCAACCTCGCTCATACTCAAAGCAGGGATAACTTTAGACATTGGACCAGTTTACTGAGGGCCTTGTGCAGTCAGGGCCTTTGAAGACCTCCAAGGAGGAGGTTCCACAGATATGGTGCATTACTAGTGAAAGCTGAGCAAAGCCAAAAGGAAGGAAAAAAATACAAATTTTTGATTGCTTGATTTTCTAAGGATTGGAAATGTCTCAGTAATACCTAATAACTTTATATGATTTTAAACCTAACTTTATCAGAAATTTGAGAAGAAATAGACTATTGGGAGGACCACTGCATATATTATGCAAAGGCAAACTGCATCAAGAGTGATAATGGCAAAATAATTTCTTTTGATGGTTAGTTTACAGCTATTTTCTTGGATTAGGAATTACAGTGCAGATGGCAAAAACAACAAAACAAACTTTCCTCTTCACTTTTTCTTGGTGTAATGGTGTCATCATGTCAGATAAATCAAATGAATCCCCAAGCCAAACTTATTAAATGGATGGAAAGTCGTTGAACAAAATTACAGTACTTTTATGGATGCTGAGCATAGTTTTTATATATTTCCTTCTAAGAAAAGGTATAACTTTGAAAGGTGTTTCAAAACCAAACCCCTCTCCTTTACAAATGTAGGCAGAAAATATTTTAATCAGAAATCTGATTGGTAATATCTTTAAATTTAAGATGATTATTAAATGGTGTCCTTCAGACCAGTTTCCATTCACAGTTTTCCTAGAGTTCAGGAGACTGCAATCAAAAGAAACTCCAGATCCATATTTTAGCAGCCTCAAAAAGCCAAAAAACCTGTACGTATCCTTTCATTTGCATAAAGAAAACAAGAGAAGGGATGTTATTAAGTAATAACAATGAAAATAGCAAGCTGAGGATTTAGGATGCCAAGTTTGGCTGCACAGTCCAAGTTGACTGATTACGCAGCAGAGGCAGTAAAGACCACAGGCTTTTTGTCCTGAACATACCTGTGGAGTACAAACAGGTCTTATTTCCTTGCCCTGCCTTCTGTCTTCAGGCCTCCTCCCCAAGTCCAAAAGACAGATGTCTTAGACTATGGAGAAGGGGCAAGGGCAGGGGAAACAAACGGACAATGGAGTACAAAGGTGTTTCATCACTTTTCATTCTGAGCAATAACTAATCCTCATGTCCATGCTGTCCCTGATTTCAGAAAGGTAGCTTAAAGGTTTCCATCACCCACAGGGACAAAAGCTAAGATTGAAGATCTAAGAGCAAATAATGCTCACAGCATCATCTTCTCATATTGTAAGTTTCTTTCTGCATGTAAATCATTAATTGAATCACTAACTTCTTTTTTAGCTTCACGTTTTTGTAAAGAATTATTCCATTAGGTTACAAGAAGGTCTTATCTGTCTCTAAGCAAATACCCAAACTTGTTGGATAACCCCAGGAATGGTTCAGATGCACTGCTGAGAAACTGTTGATAGCTGGAGAAGGTACCATGTCCCACTGCAGGACAGAGGATTTTCACAGGGTTGACACTAGAAGTTTTCAAAAAGAATTGAAGCCGTTGCCCACTTACCTACAACATTTACTAGAGTCCTAATGAGTTAGATTTTCATCAGCTGCTTATCTCTACAAAAAGTCCCAGTGAGGAAAGCTAAGCATGACTTCTGACAGTCAAGGCATCTGACGAAACCTGATAGGTTCCATCAGTGATGTCTGCAGTTGACAAAAGGCAAGATCTTACAGAAAGAAATTAACTTTGAGAGACTGGAGAAGGAGAACTGGAAGGGAAACTGGAGAGGCAGTGGAAGGCTTTGAGGTAAGATTTATGGCTGATTGTGGCTATCAGTCCATGCTCTGTGTATGTAGACTGAGTAAGGGGGAGATCTCAATACCAGAACTGCAGTTGTGAGGGCAATTTCTGGAGAGTGAACTCAGCAGAATAGAACAATCCTGGGAAATAAGGATCTGGTGATGCATCCAAACCTTCAGAAAAATGGAGGAGAAAAAAGCTTCATGGGAATAAAGATATGTCAGCTTCTTACTTGTATTGCCAGGGCAGGAAAATTTCCAGTCTCAAATACTTAACTTCACATGTGAATTGTCACTTAACAGTAAAAGAAGAAAGGAAGTTTGCAGTCATAGTTTATTTAGGTTTATTGTCAAACCTAATAGTTTGACAGTCAGTGGATATAATACCCATTTTCCAGGCTATTGATATTAGCAGTGCTAAAAATCCTTGATTTCTCTAGATGAAAAATACTGAAGCACAGTTTCTGCTGTCAATCAGCAATACTCTAAAAGGGGGTTAAGAGAATCAGGGAAGACTGAACTGGTACTTCTTGGTGTAGAAGTTGTGTCGCAGAATGACCGGCAACAGCCAGCCAGCCATTCAATCCTCCTGTGGATCATCCATTCCATGGGACAGCAGACCCACACTGAACCAACCCAGGAACCTCCCCAGGAACAAGCTACCCACTACTCATTGATCTTCCTGCTACTGTTATTTGTATTGTTATTGGTTGGAAATGTAACTCTGTACACAGTTCTTCCTTGCAAAATTCACTTTTTTCCTTCATTGAACTATTTCTTAGGTCTGCTAGACAAAGAGCAAATGGCAGGCATTTTGGTACTAAAGAAGAGGAAAGACAAGTTAGTCATGCCAAAGGTCTATCTAGTGCAATGTTGTCTTTCAAGCAATGGCCCTAAATAAACATCTAGTATGACTAATAACAAGGGAAGCAGGTATGCTATTATAAAAAAAAAATGTAATATAGAGGGGGATCTGTAGAAATGATCCAGAAATCCTGGAAGAATTATGGAGTTGCACACTGTAGCTTTAAAACAACCTTACCAATATATTGCCAGTGTTCTGCATCAGGGCTAAAAGGTGTACACTCTAGAACATCCTTGGGTCAAGCAATTAAATAATTTATTTCCATTTAAAGTTTTATCCAAGTTTTTTATGTAGGACTGTACAATACATAACCTTTAGATATCACATGCTGTCCACTTTGAATAAGGATGAGTTCTAACTTCGGTCCCTGGCCTTGGCACTGAGTGGTTAAATTTTTCTCAATCTAGTATCTGTGTTCTTAAAAAAATTTTCACATCGTAAAGGAAAGCAAGTCAGTGCCCTGAAGTAGGATCTAATATATTTTAAGCTGCCTCAAAAGCATAAAACATTTTCCTATGCAGATTCAGTCAAGAGGCAACACTACTATTGAAATAGTAGTCTTTCATAGTAAACAAAAAAATACTTTCCCCATAATTTTATTTGAGAAGTTCTGCTAAAAATATGTACACAGTGACTTGCAGCAGAAGTGACTTGCAGCACAACCTTGAAAATTTATATAAAAAGTTTAACATTTCAGCATGTTAACAATGATTTAATATATCAGACCTCTTGACTGGATAGTTTGGATAGCAATAGCAAGATTGCAAAACCGCCTCTGTGGCTCAAGACCAAATGTAGCTATTTTTACCCTTTTAAAATGTCATTTCCAACACACTCATGAATCACATCAGTATTTCCTAATTGCTTACGTATATTATAATCTGATCAATTTCCCTAATTTAATCATTAATTATATAATTTTTATTTTGAGCAGCAGTAGTGCATGTCTGCTGCTTGAACTATTTTACTTGACAATTTTTTTCTTTTTAGTAGGAAACCCAAGAAATTTAATGTGAAATTTTCGTTTTTTTCAGATTTGCAACTGTTCTCACATTTTCAATTTAGCCTAAAATTAACAGAATTTGGTAGAAAATCAAGTCCAATTTTTACAGCCTGTTTCAGATGGCATAATGATATTTAAGAAATTGTTTTGTTTGACCAAATGATACCTGTTAGTCACAACAATTTATTAGTGATTGCAAACTTGACTTCAAAAGACACTTAAAAATACCAGCATTACGTACCTGCTTCATTGTTACTCAGTAAACAGTTCTTAATGACTGTTTAGCTTCTACTCACATAAGTAGTTCTCCACAACCACTGAGGAAATACCAGTGACTCACATGAGAACGTGTAAACCTGTGTACAAATATTCAGAGGCTGAGATTCCCCAATTCCCTATGGGAAATTGTTTCCCAGTGCATAAGTGCATGTCCATCAAGAAAGTTGAGTTGAAATAAATTCCCAGTGTGAATTTAAAGTGAATTAGTTACAGAATATTCAACTCTAATGCATTTGGACATATGTTATTAAGAAAAGGCATCTTGGTATCTTCACTTGGTCTTCTTGCACTTCTCTTAGATTTACACTTCATGATGTCTATCTGGCAACTGTGTGTTTCGGAAAACACCTGGAAAATGTGTTGATGATGCAGTATTTTAATAAACTTTAAATTTTAATTTAAATCTTATCAGATGGAAAATATTTACTTTAAAAGCAGTATGTTTTACATGAGATGAGGTCTTTCACTGCAAGGACTCCTAGCTGAGCGCCTAATCACCAGGGCTTTTCTTTCAACAGAAGAAACAGTCCCATTTCAAGCAAGATTTTCTACAGCCCAGTTGAACTACAGTTGACCCATATTAGATGTGGTTTTTTTTTAAACTATGGTAGCATTGAAACTTGATAAACACATAAGTATTACGAGCTTTTCAGTCCTAAGCATTTACAGAATAGAGCCACATTTAAAACTAATTACATATTCATTTTAATGCTGCTACCAGACTGTCTTTCTATTCCTGTTCTCTTTTGCCTTTTTATATACCCACTTCATTTTTTCTATAGTATTAAAAAGGGTTTATGTAATATGATGTTCTAGTGAATGCAGGACCTTTTCTACTCTCTAATAAATATTAAAAAATATTTTGCATACATCCTGTGAACAAGGCTTGTGAAATCATAATGGGATGACTTATGAGCATTCATCTTTCCTATACTGAAGTATAATCTAGTCAACTAGATGGTATAGCAAATCGTCCTGACACGTTTATGTTAATGCATATTTAAATGAGAATAAGAAAGAAATAGTCAAACTTATGTTAAAGACTTCTAAAGGCTTAACAGCATCTTACTAAGTATATATGTCAGCTTAATCTAATCCTCCTGCTTCTGACATGTCCTGTGGTCTCTGCACGGTGCTCATAATGTTCTCGCATGTTATGAGGGATTGCCTCTGAGAAGTTCACCATCAGTACCACACTTTGTTCAATAAAACTTTACATCTGGTCTTAGGATAACAGAAAGCTAGCTGTCTCAAATTTGCATTACAAACCTTTAGCTTCTTTTGATAGCAGTAACACTGGCTATAATAATTTCCAATAACCTGTTATAATGTGCAGAGTCTACATACTTCTGGTTGTCATCTTACTGTGTCAGGTAAAAACAAATCCCTCTAATTTATTTGGACAGTTTTAAATAAATGACGATTTCTTTGCACCAAAAAAGCACTCATCTAATCAGAGGCTCATCTGAGAGGATCTGTGGCAGTATTTCCTTCTTTCACTCCAATGATCTCAAGTTCTAATCAGAAAAAAGGTATCTTTCTTCTTTTCCATGCTTTTCATAAAGAAAACAATGCATTGCAATTCAAGATTTTAAAAGAATTATTGCAAACTATTTGCTAATGTTATGACATGATGGAAGTCCACTGGAAATCCACTAAGACTGGAACAGTTATCTCTTCAACTATCTCTCTTGATTTCTGAGACATGATAAATTCTGTCTTTTTCATTATAGATATGTCTGATGTGTTTCACATAAAAAAATATTTGAATAGCAGTGTTGAGCATCCCCTGCTATGTTATTAATATTATCTTTTCTCAGCAGACAATGACACTAATGGTAGCTGAAGATTCCAAAAAGACAGACCTACTTGAGAGATCAGCTGTGTCTGACACACCAGAGATCAAACAAGTCACTAATGGATCATCATACTGATGGTTAGCAACCAGCACTACCTGAGAGGAATTCGTAAATGGCAACTGAAAAACTGCTCTCTCAATATAATTTGTGCTCTGGAAGCCACATCAAGGAAACAATATTTTTTAAAGTCCATGTATTACGCCTGCAGATTTTCAAGATCAGTAGGTTTCTGCCGCGTCCTAGCAAAATGCTATTTCATGTTTAAAAGACAGTTTTACCAACTATCTGACCAGCAGCATAAGCAAATTCTGATACGCACCTAGACATACTCTGCAACAGGAAGTAGGAGGCAGGAGAAATCACCACAGAAACATTCAGATACTCAAAATATCACAGGGCAAGTCTGCAGAGACAACTATGAGCAGGTTTTGGCCATGCTAAAAGTTGACAAGACACAAAGCAGTGCTATTTTGGAAGATAGCATCACTTGTGACTTGCCACATTAAGATTCATACATTCTATAAGCAGAATAAACCTATCTGAACTTGCTGAAATATATTATAGGTATGTTCTGAATTCTATTCAGATAACGAATTTAACTTCTGGGTAATGTAAAACATGCCTTTTTCACTCCCTCAGTCTCAAATCCAGATTTGGGAAGGAGCCTGACAAGTTAATGGGTTGTTGTACATGACAAATGAGGACCATCTTAAGGCTGAAGAGGAAAACAGGAATACACCATGAGAAAGTGGAAGAAACTTTGGTCACCAGAACTTAACAATCTCTAACACCTTGTGCTAGTGCTATAGGCAGGGATATATATACACACACATATATATATATATACCGTGAGATTCAAAAGAAAGACGTGATATTAGCTCTGGTATATGATATCTGTGAAGTACACCAAAGGACATGCACATTTGACGATAAAACATACCCTATGTCATGTTGCTCATGGCCACTGTCTAGGGGACACTGAAATGAATGGAAACATCTTGGAAACCTCATCCAGTGGACAGTTAATAGGTATGTGTGAGTATCTTTTAAATTACGAGAAGTACAATTATAATAATAGTAGAAAAGGCAGTCAAGGACAAAGTTCAGTGATGTGCTACATCCTTTGGAAAGCTGAGAAGGCTTCACTGGAGACTACTTGCCTTTCAGGGCTCCATGGATATATATTAACGGAACACTGAAATATGTCCCTGTGTTTGAGCAATATATTAAAAATTAGTCTTCTGATTTTGAATCAGAAACAGTATTTATGTAATAGTCTTGTATCAGACTGAAACTATCAGTAAGATATACTTCAGTTACAACTATGTTAACTTGAGAAAATATTTTCAAATATTTCCTCTTCCCATTACATGAACTTTCTGGAAATCTTTCCTAAGTAGAAAAAAGTTATATTTAAATTCTTCATCAATGAATTAGTGCTACTTGTAAATTTAATGTATTCTATATATTCTACAGATTTGCAAGAATGTATTTCTTACTAGTGGGGATAATGATAAAAATAGCTATAATGACAGGAATTATTACGACAGTGCAAAGATCTGAATACAACCAGAACAAATGTATGACAATCACAACAAATCTTCCTCTGTCTATGCCATTGGTACTATAACATGAATGGAACTGAATCAATTTTTTATGCTCACAGTTAATTCATTATATTGATCAATATATTTCATGAAGGAAATTTATTTCTAAGCAATTATTCTATGGCCTGAGAAATATCAGAAAGAAAGCAGGCAAAACAGTAATGTTAATCCCATGCTAGGAACATGTTTTATCAGGTTTTCTTTTAGCTCTTAAACAAGATGTAGTAAAAACAACAACATTCTGTCAGACTATATGTTCATTCCTTGCTTCCTGGATTAAATATGCTTATTCTATGCCACATTTTTATAGCTTTCAATTCCTGTACTTTAAATCTATTAAACAATGTCAAGTTGAATTTTCTTCAAAAACTGCTGCAGGTTAAGAAAAAAAATAGGACAGTAGAATATTTGAGGGCTAACATTTATGTCAGCTAATTAATACAGATCTGTGAGGATTTTTAAAGTGCATGCATGTTTGAGATAAATATAGATTAAGGATATGATTTTTTTCCTTCTCAAATTGATAACAAAGCTCTTACTGATTTAAATAAAAGTATGGTCTACCAGTTTTGTAGGACTGACAGATAAAATAAGCTTCTGTGCTCTTGCATAATGTTAGCTGTCTCAAATTGAGCATAGCCCAAATTACAGATGTACAACATAAGAAACAGATAATACTTGCAACGTTGTATTTATTGTTCTGTATTCTCTTCTCTTGGTCAGGGAATGAGATTTTGAAAAAATAAACTTTGGGGAAAACCAGTGAATATGCTTGGTTAAAACCGCCCATGTTCAAAACCAGACATTCTCTAATCTAGAGGATACAGCACCATTTCCTTGTTTTAAAACATCAATACTATTTACTCTCAAAATAGTGCCTGTTAGCACACAGAATTTGGTTATTTGAGCATGGTTCTAGATCATGACAAAAACAGGCTACCAAATGGACTTTTATGCAAAAGATTCATTCTCCCCATGTTCAACCATGAGGTGGCTGGACTTCTTAGCAATTTCTCTTTCATGAAATCACAGAATAACTCAGACTGAAGTGAGATCATCTAATACAGCATCCTACTCAAAATCTAGTCAGCTTTGAGATCAGAAGAAGTAATCCAGGGCTTTATCCTGTTTGGACTTCAAAATATCCAACAGACCCTTTCTATATGAGAAGCGTGCCTGGTAACCAGTAAAATAACAAACGTATCTTAATAATAGAACCATAGAATTATTTAGGTTGGAATATACGTTTAAGATCATCAAGTCTGATCATTAACCTAGCACTGCCAAAATCGTCACCAAACCATGTTCCTTAGCACCACATCTACACATCTTTTAAATACCTCCACGGTTGGTGCCTCAACCACTTCCCTGGGCAGCCTGCTCCAATGCTCGATAACCCTTTCAGAGTAAAAATTTTTCCTAATATCCAAATTAATCCTCCCCTGGTGCAACTTGAGGCCATTTCTTCTTGTCCTATTGCCTGTGACTTGGGAGAAGAGACCAACCCCCGACTCTATACAGCCTCCTTTCAGGCAGTTGTAGAGAGCAATAAGGTCTCCCCTCAGCCTCCTGATCGTTCTCCAGGCTGAACAATCCCAGCTCCCTCAGCCACTCCCCAAAAGACTTGTTCTCCAGGACCCTCACTAGCCTTCTTGCCCGGCTCTGGACCTGCCCCAGCACCTCAATGTCTTTCTTGTAAGTGAGGGGCCCAAAACTGAACAGTATTTAAGGTGCAGCTTCACCAGCACTGAGTACAGAGGAATGATCTCTTCCCTAGACCTACTTACCACATTATTTCTGATAAAAGTCAGGATGCTATTGAACTCCTTGGCCACTTATCCTTGAAAGGGACTTCCAAAATGTCTTATTCCAATGGAACTTTATGTAGAAATAAACAAAAATTACCTTATGCTTAACACCTGGTTTCTGCCATCACAAGTCTTACCTGTTTGTAGTGAATCAGCATCAAAGACATCCTCCTGGAAGAAAACTCTGAAAGACAAAGGACTTGCACTGCAGCCTTCTGAAAGCTTCTCAACAGCTTTTCTAAACATAGCAACTAAGTCATGAAGAAGTCCATCTAAATCAAGGTGAGAAGCCGATGGTGAAATCAAGCTCAGACGTACAGAGATTGATGCACAAGACGCAGAACTCGACTCCACAGATTCACACTCAGTTTGGAAGCTCTCTGACAACATCTTCATCGCAAAATGTTTTCTTTGGAGTGGATCATCAACTACTGCAACAACATGCCACTCAATGGAAGCATCTCTAGGTAGGTGAGATACTACAGCCACAGCAAGCAACCCACAAACTGCAGTTCCATCATGATAAACCTCTGAATCTTCAATCTGAAAGAGAAACAAAATATTGTGTATATTACAGAGCTGACAGAAATTAATGTTGCTTATATTCAGCTGATATATTCAAAAAAGTATGTGCAGTACGTTTTTTTCATAGAGACTGTTTTTTTCCATAAACTTCTCTCCTTATTGAAAAGTCATCTCGAGCAATTACAAATTTGTCTGACAGTTAATATTTGCATTTTTGCAATTTCAATCTACTGTACCATTTAAAAAAAATGCTGATCATAATGTATTTTTTGTACTCATTTTGTAATAAAAAGTATTTTTGCATACAGTAACTTTTGTTCGTTCCAATGGTCTTCGAAGAATACAAATCATAGGAACTACCAAAACAACAGAAATGAGTTAGTGAAGCACATAAGATTTATTTTTAATGTTAGAATAAGCTTACTCCTTCCCTCTCCAATGGCACAAGTGAGAGAAAACTCACGTCAAGATAAAGATGGTTTAATAAGTGAAGGAAAAAAGAAGAAAGGATAAAATCAAAACCAGTGATGCAAAGGCTACTAGTCAACACCCTCCCACCAGCAGACTGGTGCTGCTGGTGCAGACAGCTGGGCTGTGAGCAAAGGCTCTTCTCCCACAGATCCCTCCCTGTAGTTTTTATGGCTGAATATGATGTTATATGGTACGGAGTATCCCTTTGGTCAGTTGGGGTCAGCTACCCCAGCTGGGAGCGCTCCCAACTTCTTGTTCCTACCCTGTCTACTCACTGGTGGGGTGGTGTGACAGAGAAGGTCCTGACACTGCGTAAGCACTGCTCAGCAATAGCTAAACTACTGGTGATTATCAGCACTGTTTTGGTCACAAACCCAAACCACAGCACCATACTTGCCACTATGAAGAAAGTTAACTTCATCCCAGCCCAAACCAGTACACTCATTTGAATCCACTGCTACCTTATACATAAATGCATATACTCCTATCATGTACATAATAAAGTTTATTGCATACATGAAATGGGAAATGGGAAAGCAACCCTATTTTATGATATACATACTCTCAAAATGTATGATTTTACATTAACTTATCAGCTCTCTGAGCACACTTGTTTTTGAACAACTGTTCAAATAGTCGAACGGTTGCAATGCTTACTCTGGCCAGCACATAGCCAGAATATTGGTAATTTCTTTTCTTACTTTTGTACCTATTTATATCTATTTATCAATCTACATATATCTGGTAATTTTTTTCCTACTTTTTCCTCCATTTTTATGGGCAGACAACATATTAAGCATTTTTAATATTAGCGACTTACAGCATCTTCTTTGTGTACACAGATAATGACTTTTTTAAATACCAATTTGCTTACACTGCACTATATCCTGGTAATATTGTCCATTGCTTGACCTCTGAAAGGAAAAATAATAACAAGGCAAAGCTGTCATTTTGCCCAGAGTCGATAAGGCCATATAACTCACAGTACTTTCAATTCACAGGCTCAATTTTCATCCACTTGCTCTCAACTCTGAGAGGAAGAAATAATGACAGGTTACAGGCACTTTATTTCAAAATTCACTCACAAAGTTATTGACAAGCATTTTGCACAGAATATCTCTGATGCTTGACCCTTGTGAGCTGTTTACATGAAAAATGCACTTCTATATTAACGATAGTGGAGACTAATTCTATACCAAACATGTAGCAATTGCTTTAGCATTTCTGTTTTTGATATGGGAACAAAAATAGGGATAATTTGTCTCAAATTGCAGTCACTTCAGTCATAATAAAATCTCACTGACTACTGTTTGCTTTCAGTACTTTCATTAGGCTGGCTGGGGCTGTTATTAAGGTACCAACACATAAATGTTATATTAGCACTTAAAAGGACGAGCACAGTATTCTCCTCTAGGAGATGAATTCTAACCTTGTCAATATAATTCTGCTCTGAGTGCTGTAAAACAGTTTGAAAAGATGAAATACTGGAGCTTTCTACTGAGGAAAAAAAAATAAAAAATCATGCTCATTCAGGCTTAAAGGCCACTTTGCTGGCCCAAGGTGCTGAGATACCGTTTAGAAAAAAGTCTAAAGAAGCTCTCTCAGGTCACATCATGCACTGAGACAAACTTTTCTACTTCCCTGTACTTGTCTTAGGTTGTTAAATCAATTACTCCCTATTTCTGCTTGCTTTCAGCTGCCATTTAGTATATGAAGAACTACATGAAAATTAAGGCCAGGAGAAAGTACACTTCCAAATTTAACAAATGAGAATCATTCTGAGTGAAGGACTGTTCACAGTGTACCTGTACAGCACCACGGCGCTCATAACCTTTAACTTCAGAGTTTGCACAAAGCACAAGTGATGGAGCTACTGGGGACTAATAATCTTTCATCAGCTGCTACAGAATCTTACAGAAATACTTCTAACAGTGACCTCTCCTGACTTATTTTCAAGAAATCACTGACATTTGTGTTGTACATGGATGCTGCATTTATACGTTACCTTTCAGAAATTTACAACTGGCTTGAACAGCTGAATACCTTTATGATAGCCTGTCTAGCAAACAAGGATTAATATGTAAGGTCTCCTATGAAATTCTATTCACATGATGCTGGAACAATATAAGTGATTATGAAGAGTAAAAATGAAGAGGAATTATTTTATGACTAAATTCTATTTACAATTAATTCTTCTCTCCCATTAATGAAATCTAGCACTTTTGGAAGACAGCTGTGGTACTACTAAGAAAAATATGGTTTTAGGGTTCTTGCCCAAGTATACAGTTGTAGACTGCTCTAGAAA
The DNA here is from genome assembly GCA_013400375.1 of Thinocorus orbignyianus. Lineage (NCBI taxonomy): Eukaryota > Metazoa > Chordata > Aves > Ciconiiformes > Thinocoridae > Thinocorus > Thinocorus orbignyianus. The sequence continues at coordinate 139,241 of VXBW01003750.1, forward strand.
GGAGTGCAGGTTTTGGTCTACTCTTTCTATGTCTTTGCAGTCTTGCAAAGAAAAAAAAATAAAAAAAAATAAAAAAATTATAAAAAAAAACAAAAACAAAAACAAAAAAAAAGGATATAGAAGAGCAGGAAGTTTGGCTAGTAATTCTTGAGAAAAAAAAAAGTGACAATTTTTGGAAACTTATGTAAAATTTTCATTACGGAGAGATGAGAAAACACTGTTTGGCCAAACACTGTTGAAAGCAGTGATTTCTTAAAGTATTTTTGACCAGAATTTTACAAATCTTTGCGAATTTTATTGGGCTTAAGGTGTGGCTGCCATCTATTTACCCTCAAACATTTATTATACAGCTATCAGTATTCAAATGATTTTCAGTTCATGGGAGAGGGTCTGCCTGTTGAAGATGTCCATTCCAGTCAATAGCTTTTCCACAGGACTTAATCCTTGCTAAGAACAAACACTGTGAGGTGACCTGGCACCAGGAAAGGTTTGGAAAATGAGCAGATTGTAAAGGTTCATTGTCTGACTGCTGAGATAATATGCAGACAGATGCCAATTGTGTACTACATTCACATGATCTGATTTGAAGAGGGTTGGAAAAGGAAGCCAGGTAACATGCTTTGGCTAGGCAGGAAACAGCCTCTCACCCTGTAAAAATGCCCTCTTTCTGGAATGGGTGCAAACTGGATCATCTCAGAGGCCAGCACTATGACAGGATTCTGTCATACTGTGAAATGATAGATTCCAAAACTTTGGACAAAGATTTGATATGACAAGTGATCTGGCTTTTACTGAATCTCATCTCAGACTGTCCTCAAAACATGATTCACACTACCCTCCCTGTGTGTGTCAACATGATCATCTACTACTCAATTCATTGAAGGTGGGAAAGAAAGAGTCCCAGAAAGTTTGGAAAAGGAAGCTCAAGTGTAGATTTTTCTAAATATATGCATTGTATCTATGTAATTCCCTACGGACTATGAACACTCTCATTTTTAACACTTTGCTTTGGAACAAACCACAACCCAACAACGGACTTTTCCCACCACGAAGAAAATACTGTAATTATCGTGGTGATACAATGCACATTTTAATAACTCAGGGGAAAAACACAAAGTACAGAGGAGATTCTAGGAGGACTGAAAATGTGACTCTCTTCTTCACCTGATATTTTATAATACTAAGCAAGTTGATGCCATATTACTGTAAACACTGAGGAGAGTGCCATGCAAAGCTAAGTTAACATCCTGCAACGTCTTCATGGACTGGTTCATAGACTAGTTTATGTTCATCACAGCAGCCAAAACAGCAAGTAAAAATTCACAGTTCACCTGCACCTTGAGTAAGATATACAGCTCTGAATCTCTCTACTGAAAAAATAACATTTTATACCCAGAGTCTGTTCAGAGGAGGACAACAAGGATGATCAAAAACTCTGGATGGTCTGTCTAGAAATGTTCTCCAGCCTTCTTAAGGAGAATATGACAGAGGTTTACAAAATCATACATGACATAAGAAGGGTGCATAGAGATAAGAAATGATTTTGCACAGTTGTCTTTCTGTACAAGAACTACAGACCATCAAATGACATTAGTAAGAGTATGGTTTCAAAAAGAACGATGGTGGGTGACACCTGGAATTCCTTGATGGGGAACACAGTGGTTGCAAGCACTTTACAGGGATACAAGGGGAGCCTGAACAACTACTCAGAACACAGATTCAGTGGGGATTATAAAAGAGTTGTATTAAAATTCTTAGTTAATTTTTAATTTATAAAATAGTTAATAATTTATATTAAAATTAATGATTTATGTAACTATTAAAATTTATTTAAATATGAATTAAAATAGTTTGAGGTTGGGAGAATATTACAGTGGTTATATGTTCAATATATGGTTAAATTTTCCTAATTTTAATGTTCACATTTGCTTAGGGTCACTGTTTGGAGTCAGAATACTAAGTCCAGCCACACAATTATGGCTACTCTTACGGTTTTACGTAAGATTGCACACTTATGCTGATATCAGTGGCATGTTTGGTGGAGAAAAACCACTGGGCTATCTTGATGAGACCGGATGAATTTTCACAAATTCCCTTCCAACAACTAGTCTTTTCCAATACTTCTGTAATTCTAAAGGCATTTTATGTTCCCGTCCGATATTCCAGACTGGTTTTATAGATGAATGGTGAACACAGAGTGAAGCAATGGAATGCAGATAATAGCTCTAAACTGCTTCTTCAGCTGGATAAGCAGAGGTCTCAATATCAGAATACTGGGCTTGAGGAAGTGGGAGTTTGATGTGGTTACTCTTGGCCTCTTTCTGAGAAAAACAAAAAAGCTTCCTCTTCTTTCCAAGGGTGTCGAAAGGCTTGGCTGAAAACTTATTGAAAGTCACAGTACAACAGTTATCAAATGACATCCAGTAGAAACGAGAATGGGAACTCTTCCTATACTTTATATTCATGTCCAGGTTGAAGCCGAGAAGACAGCTTGGTAGAAACATTCCTTAGCTAACACTTCTATGAATATTTTTAATGCAGAAATAAAAGCCCTTTCGATCACAAGAAGGAAGGTTAACAACAGAGGTTCTCAACTGGTTTTTAAATTTGTAATTAACCTGTATTTCTACAGTAAAGTAAAACGGTTATCTGAACTGCTGTGTGCGTAATGCTTTCTGGAGCTTTGCTCAGACACAAGAAGTTCACATTGGTTCATCGTATTACCAAGTCCTTGCATTCAGTATGCCTTAGTTCTAAATAAAGATTCACTTGATTTTCATTGTGCATTCCTACACTAATTAATGCCTAATGCATTCACTATACCACTACATAACAAACCAGAACCCAACGCAATGAGCATAGTTAAATGAAAAATGTGGGGCTGTAAAGGTTGCAAACAAACTTACACACAGTGTGGTTTTAAGAGTGCTAACCTTAAAAAAGAATTTCTCTATCTAATAGTGTATTTTTTTCATTAAAAAAATATAACAAAAGCAGACCTATTAAGATTTCAGTGAAAACACTGGAATAATGAGTATAGGAAAAAACTATTCCCCATCCATTGTGTAAACATTTAACCATTTTACTTGAATTAATTGAAAAAGGTACACATTTGAGCTCTTAACATTCGTTATGTAAATTTGTTTATTTTGACTACCTTCCATTTGTTCCAAATGAGAAATATTGTTTTTGTTGTGTGAGGAGTAAGGACTAAGGTCTACCTACTTCACAGCTGAATACAGAGTCAGGCTATAAGAGACAGAGATGAACGAGTAATTGCTATCTCTACAAACAACTGACTTGGAGAACAAAAAGAAAGATAACTGTGATGTTACTTTTAGAAGTTTGTGAAAACCTTCTATGGTATGCATTATTACACCATTATAGCAGCGAGATTAATGTGCCTTTAAATAATACATTTAAAATTTCTTCTACACTGCCTGCATTAAACAGAGTGCATCAAACGCCCAAGATCCAGTTTAAGCTTTGCTAGAGAGTCTCTCACAACAATAGGTTTAAGACTTTAAAAAGTAAAGATTCCACTAGGAAAACTGCATAAGAATAAAACTGTCAGTTCCTGAAGAAAGTAGGACAGAAGCAACACTTTTCAACGTTCTAGTTTGTCTAATAAATAGGCCACATGCATTCCTGGTATAATACGCCAGAATTCAAAGAATGAATATCACAATGTTTTATAACAATAAAATTGTTAAGAATATTCTTGTGCAAAGCTTACAAAAATAAGGAAGTCTGTCATTTAGTATTCCTTCCTGAAATAAAACATTATTTGCTGCATGCCAAAAATACATTAAAAGAAGACTGGCAAGCTAAAAATGAGGTCTTGTAAACCTGAATATTTATCATGGAATAAATACTGTTAATATAAAAAGAAACAAGTTCTTCAGAAATTTTAGTCCTCTCTACTCCACAATGTGTTGGACAGAGCTGATGGCAGTTCAGTTACCACTGTGTCATGCACAAACCATTTTGTACAATGCCAACTGGTAAAATGAGCCTGTACTTATTTGGTGTTAGTGAACCAGGGAAAATCTAAAGAAAACAAGGTGGTTCTTTATTTTTTTGTGTCAGCATCTTACAGCTGATGATCTGATAATTTCCGTTTTTTCTAGTCTACATCTATGTCTGAAAAACAGAAGGTTAGAAAAGGGAAAGTAGATACAGGAGAAGAAATGTGGGTATAGAAATGTAAAGGCAGTACTATTTCTAAGAGTATTTTAGTAATTTTTTATTTTAAGTGGTTTACAAATTAATGAAATCTCTCACTATAATAATTAAATTTCCATATGCTGGCATTTGGAATTAAAATCCAAACTAATTTTACTTCATAATAATTCTGAAAACTTCTTCATGCAGGTATGGTAGCGATGCAAAATTAATTATTAGATATTAAATGGTCAGGAATTAACATGCCAAGAACAACAGCTCAACTTTTCCCAGAGAGGCATTTTGCAGGTGACTAAAATGAGCATACTTCAACTTATATTAGTGACAGTATGGGAAGTCTGAAATCTATACAATATATTGCTAGCTATTGCTAGCATTTGTTAAGGTGATGGGCTAAAATTTCAGTAGTCAAACAAGTATGTCAGAGGAAATTGCCACAAAAATTAACTTATGTCATTCTTGGGGCCCAAATTCCACAATCACTCCAGCGTATATTTGATTTCATAAGTTGAGACAAGTTTTTGGTGCATAAAGGATATGTTTAAGTCTGCAGAATTAAAACTTTCAAGGTGAATGGTCTCTGAGTAATACTACTGGAAGTATATGTAAGCATTATATAAAAAGATAAATAAAATAAAATAAATAAAATATATGGACACTCGTGAAAGTAGAATTTATAAGAAATCTGATCAATAACTACACATGATCTATGACTCATATCACTTGAACAAAATAATTTAGGAACTGGTGATTTTATCTTTTACTATTATTGTCAACAGAGGCCAAGCATTGATATAATTTTCATCAGTTCCGTGTGATAGACCAATGGGCTCAGCTGAAATTAAAGGCCTAAGTTTACAAGCTTTCTTTTGATTATATTCCATACATAAGGACAACCATGAACCTGTTAATTTTACTTCTCTATTCCATTATTAGATCTCTGTTCATTGATCATTTTGGAAAATGAGAAGCTCTATGACATGATCATAATAAGAGCAATTAGTATCACATTTCCTTGAAGACATAATCAGCTTTGAGTCTCTAGAAAAAATTAATGATTGAAAGTCTCTAATAACTAGGCTAACACCTCTGCTTTCTGGGCTTAGCGATCTGGAAGGTTTCTTGAAAGGCAAGCTCAAATATTTATTTGCTAGATTAAGCTGAAAGAAATACGGAAAACGCAAACTGGCCTGCGGAAAGAAAGACATAGATCTCTGCATGCACAGTAATGGAGAATAACCTCCTATTTCAGACTGGGGCTTCAATTTTTGTTTGATTTATCTGTAAGTGTCACAATCTTGTTCTATGCCATTATCTAAAAGAACAGTGTCAATAGTTCAATGGACTTAGAGTTTTCAACTACCCACTGAATTTTACACATTTCAATCTCTCTTCAAAACACATTTCATAATAGTATGTGACAATTATGCCACCATCAGAGCAAAATGAAGATTTTAAAATGTTGGATAATCAGCTATGGGAATCATGTAATAACATCAAATGGGAATTTGAGATTTTCCCCATTTCCCCAATATTTTTAGATGGTTATAAACCTCAACTATCGCACTGACTATTCCGAAGTTCAAAGGACTGCAATGAATGTGTCTGGACTGAGAATGTGAGAAGCACAGGACTGCCAGCATGGGTGCCAGAGAGGCACACTGCCTGAAATTCAGAATTAGACAATGAATATTAGCTTTAAAAATAGGTAAGACCACTTGAAGGAGAAGATTTTCCCTCTTACTAGGCCCTTAATTACTCTCACTGATAAACGATGAGACAGATTAAGTCTAAATTTTGTTTATACTGGTTGTTTTTGGGGATGTTTTTCTGAAGTAACTGAAGGTTACAGCTTCAGCAGAAGGCATCAGTAAGCAGGTGCTCTGATACAGTATTAATACCTGCACCTTTTTCCCTAAGTCAAAGGGGTCAGGAAGGTATTCTCACTTTTGTTTAGTGCATACAAGCCTCTGTTTGTTTGGCTTATCCCACAGAAGCTGTCCCGCCTTACCAACCTGATAAACACGTTTTCTACTGCACGGGAAGCTCTGCCTCTCATTTCTCATCCTGTGGCACAAAGTATTCTAAACTCTTAAGGTCTGATATATTTCAGTCTAAGTATACTCACAGGGTTCAAAATAGAGATTTCTGGGTGAAATGTAATGGTCTGTGATATACAGGTCAGACTAAATGATCAAATGGTGCCTTCTGGCTGTACAAGCTACTCAAGCTATGAAATCTGTTTTACCCACTACTTACACTCAGTCTTTCCACCAGCACTGAAGTGCCTGAACTCTAAAAACCCACACTGAGAAGGCAACCATCTTATTCATTATGGCTTTTAATATCCCTTGCTGATGGTTTTAAATTTTTAAACAGCCTACCTGTCATGTGTTCTCATAGTTACAGATACAAATTTGGAAGCAAAATATCTAAACAGTAAGCATAATAAAAATGAAACAGGTTAAAGCTTATTAGCAGTAGGGAGCAGATGCAGCAAAATTCTGCCAGTTCCCCTACATTTCCTCCCCAGCAGGGACTTTCTGTCAAGCTGTGAGTTAGTTCTATGCAATAATGCAGGCTGCTGTTACTGCAATTGTACCTCCCTTTACCTCGCTATTGTACTAAAAATTCACTTTGATTTTTTCCTTTTTAATAATAGTATTTAAAGCAGTTCCTGAGGAGCTAAATGTAAATTCAAGCACTGTGTGCAAGATGCTCAAAAGGGCATGAAAATGTAAAATTGATAAGAAAATAATTACATATTGAAAATCTGGTTTATTTGCTTTAAAAATATTAACTTCCTCTCAACAAACTAAAGATTCCTGAGCTAGAAGATAACCAGTTAAAGACTGAAGTTAAGATTCCTTGAAATACCTTTCAAATATACATCATGCAATATATCAGTTACAATGTGGGAAAAAAAAAAGATAACTATTTAAGGAACAAAGTCATAAATTGATAGCAATATAAACTGAAAGCAAATGAAGTCTGCCACATGAAACATGATCACAGACTGTCACTCTGAGGGTTTTATTCTTCATGTGTAGTGTCAAAAATAAGCACTTAGGAAAGAGAGTTAAACTGAATTAAGGATGTTCAAGATGGAAAGATTCCACTTGAAAATCATCTGAGAGTGTGTACCCAAATGGGACAGAAAATGAGAAAAGTTAATGGACAAAATCTACTCTGTGGGCACTAAGGATAAATGATTTTATGATTCAGAATTTAAATTTCAGATACTGATTGCAAAGATGCTTTCTCTGAAGTCTGCTTTCCTTCTGAACTTTGATCATGAGTTCTGGAACTAATTTTCAAACCAAATGTCAGCTTTTACCTCACATATTCTAACTACAATCACCTCTTCAGCTGCACACATACAGCACCATGAGCTATTGTTCTTAAACCTGTAATTAGGTTTTGCAGTATTCAATGAAGAAAATGGTGATGCTGCTGGAGGTAGAAGAAAAAGTATTTGAAAATTTTGGTGGCATTATCAAACTTATATTAATTAATTAATCTATTAATTGCCAGGCCCTACTGCACTGAAGGCCCCATTGAGACAGCCAACTTTATTAGCAATAAGATATATGTAATTGAAAATTATTTTGATTTTGGCTCTTTTTCAAACAAAGATTTTTACTGCAAAACACAAACATTTACATTCCTTTATCTCATGTAGATGAGTATTTTGGAGGAATGTTTGCTTTCAGCAGTCACTTACTTTCATTTTTTAATATGGTATGACCGCAAAGCAAGATCAGTTAAATGGAATATAACAGGGCTATTAGGACAGCACATGCCCTTTATTTTAAGTCAACCACTCGTACTGGTCAGTGATGTCCCACATGCAGTTTGGAACTTTGATTTTGCAGGACAGGCTTTCCCTCAGTTCCATGTTGCTGCAGTCAAACTCCAGTGATGCAGGCAATTTATTACAGCCTACTGGTTGCCCCCAGCTGGCAGATAAGGTTCCCCTTGCAAGTTGCTTGCTCACACCTCTGGCAGCAGGATGGGGGAGAGACTCAGGAGAGCAAAAGAGAGAAAAAATCATAGGAAGAGATGAAGACAGTTTATCAACTGAACGAGAGAAAAAAATGAAGACAATCACTCACCACTACCCACCAAGAGACAGATGCCCAGCCAGTCCCCTAGCAATGGCTACTTAAGAAAAAACTTGCCCCCAAGCCAGTTTTTATTGTAAAGCATGGATTTTTATGGAATACAATACCTCTTTTATCCATTTGGGTCAGCTACTTCAGCTGTGTCCCCTCGCAGCCTCTTGCCCAACCCCAGTCTATTTGCTGGGTGTGGGCAAAGTTGGAAAAAGAGTAAGCCTCGACGCTTGCAGGCACTGTTTAGCAACAGCCTATACTGGTCTGCTATCAATGTGGTATCAGTCACAAACCCCAAACACAGAGATACAGGGGCTGCTATAAAGAAAATGAACTCTATCCTAGCCAAACCTGCTACATCCACTTATGAGAGCAAATTCACAATAACCTAAACATTATAAGCCAAGTTTCAGTTAAATGTCTAGCTGTTCTCAGCAGTCATTGGAATAAGATGTAGGGAAAGCAAACTTGTTGCCCTGAAGATGAAGACACATCTCTTGAATTAATATTGAAATACATAATGGGATCTTATATCTTATGTTCCTGAAGGCAGGTGAGTCCATGTACAGAACACTAGAATAGAAAGTTTTCAATAAACCGTCTTTAAGTGACATGCAGAATCATAGAATGGTTTGGGTTGTAACAGACCTTAAAGTTCACCAAGTTCCAGCCCCACTGCCCATGGGCAGCGACACCTCCCACTAGACCAGGCTACACAAAGCCCCATCCAGCATGGCCTTGAACACTTCCAGGGATGGGGCATCCACTTCTCCAGCCAACCAGTTCCAGTGTCTCATCACACATGTAGTGAAGAAATCTAGTAATATACATGCTTGATAAAAGTTGCTATACTAAGAAAAAACAAATATGCATTCATGGATAAGTATGTAAAGTAGATTTATCTATATACATATATATCTGTATGGGGAGGAATGGAAAGAGAATGTCTCTATATCATTTAATATAACATCTCTATACCATGTAATTATACCATCTCCCTCATGCAAATCTGCAGAACATAAACAGAGAGACCACAACACTACGCATTATTGAATAGATATCTACAACTCCAGGCACACTTTCATCTGAAAAATTATGAGGAAGTTTTACCAAAATTACTGACTTAATCAGAAATGATTGACAAATAGTATTTTCATCAGTTAACAGTTACATTTTTCTCTTTCAGAGTCACTTGCTTCTTCATAGAAGTGGCTACTTTGTTAACTACAGGAGATGTGCATGGATGTTTCCATAAAGGTGTTTATAATTGAGATGCATAAAGACCTGAAAATATTAACACTGAATAAAGTCTAAAACAAAATCAAAGTTAGATTTCAAGTCTTAGCAGCTGTGTTCATTGTGTTACAAGTAAAGGACGGATGAAAACTATAAAACTGTATCATATGAGCTAGAAGCATTTTTATTTTTCATCCATGAAGCTGAATAAATACAGAGAGAAAACTGAAAGAAGCTGATCTGGCATGAATGTTACTGGGCATCGACCAGTTAGCACTGCTCATTTCTGCTACGCAAAAGATATAAAGGGTTTTCAAAATAATGCTAGCTCACTTTCACAGTCTTTTGTACCTTTCAAAGTGGAGCACAGCAAAGAATAATTTTTTTCTTGTTTACTTTGACTTTTATGAGTAAGGAAATTGAATTCTATTATTAATTTTGAAGCCTGTGTGATATCCTTCAGAGGAGGAGAAAGAAGAAATGAAATTGTTATTATGATGAGCATACAGAATCAGAGATGAGGATAATCAAGTACAGACATTTGGTAGGATCCCTTATATTGTACTATACACTAGCAAAGATGTACTTTCACTGGAAGAAAGAAGATATTTTTCTGAGTTAATTTCTTTTTTTTTTTTTTCTTTAAAGTTTTTAGTGGTGGAAGATCATAAGTGTATCTGAGTAGAGGTAAGATTCTTGCACAGTTTAAAAAGCAAGAGATGATGTTTTGAGCTCTAATTTCAATTGGAGCTGGGAGGGAGAACGGAGGGAGAATGCCAGGTTATGAATTTTCCTAGTTAATTGTGGAGTTTCTATTCAGTGGTAATTTGCTGAATCTCTTTGTAGTGTTGCCCCCAGCCAGCAGCCATGCACCCACACAGCTGTTCACTTGCCCCCCAACCCTGGCAGGAAGGGAGAGACAACAGGAAGAGTGAAAATGGGAGAACTCCTGGGTTGAGACAAAGACAGTTTAATAAGTGAAGAGAAGAAAACTAGTGATGCAGAGGCAATCATTCACCACCTCCTACCAGCAGACCAATGCCCAGCCAACCTCTGGGGAATAGCCACCTTGGAAGATGAAGCTCCTCAGTTTTTATTGTTGAGCATGACATTACAAGGTATGGGATATACCTTTGGCTGCCTCTTGCCCACCCCCAGTCTACCGACTGGGCGTGCTGAGTGGGAAAAACAGAAAGCCTTGAAATTGTGCAACATTAGCCTGCTAGCAATGCCATTTTCCCACAAATCAGAAACACAGCACCATAGGGATTGATATGAAGAAATTTAACTCCATCCCTGTACACTGCTCAATAGCTGAGTTTCCTTTATGCAAGAGGAGTGCTTTTCCAGGTCCTGCATAACCATGATGAAGAGGATATGGCCCACAGATTTAAGGGGAGGACTTTCAGTATAGAAGCGTGACTAGTTTCTAAGATCTGAGTTTTCTGATTTTTATTAATCTCATGCTGAAGAAACAAGTTAAACTTCACTCTCTGGAAAAGACCAAGATCTAGAATAGCTACTTCACACTTAACATCAAACCACTGTCTGGAAGCACTGAAAGAGATCAACTTGCTACAGTTTTAGGAAGGACCAGTTGTTAATAAAAGTGTCTGTAAAGGTTGGGGTGGGAATCTGGCTCTTCCTTCAGTCCTGATGAGCAAGATTAACACATCCAAAGGAGAACAAAAAAACTCTGAAGCTGATGATTCTCCTGAAATGCCTTCCTTCATTGTAGGGATTTAAAGTGTCCTAAACACAATCAGGACTACAGTTTAATTTCCTGAGTGAAAGTAGGACCTTGATGACTTTTCAACTGAAACAGCATTCTCACCTCTACAAGGCACTGACAACAGGTATCCAGCCTAGGGGCTGAAATCCTGTTAATGGCTTTCACAGTCATCACACATAAGACTTTTGACCAGAGGTTCTGGCCTAAGAAAAGAGTGGACGCATATATGCCCTCTTGCTTAGCACAAAAGTGACAGGCTCAAAACAGAATTAATATTTTCAGCAAAGGGGATGAAGAATCACTCAAAAAAACTCTTATAAGGGAGCTGCTGCAGGGGAAAATCAGTCAGCCTGGATGAACTAAGCTGTTTACCACCCTGAATAACTTGACATGCATTTCTTCACTGTGTCTAACTGGAAAGCAATGTTCAAATGCATGTATATATTACCTGTAAATGGCAAATAAGCTAGTGTAAAATCATTCATGGGAATCAGAGAGTTATGCTGACTTATACCAGCTGAGGATTTGATTGTATCTGTACATATCAACAAATAGATATTCTGCCGACATGTATTCACAAAAGAAATCCTCTCCTTTCTTATTTTCTGCTGTTTGTATTTTATGTTTACATTCCACAAGTTAAATTCATGTAAACCGCTCAGAACATTGTGCAACCATATGCTTTTTTATGGATATATATATTCAATTTCTAATCATGGCTTTAGCAAAAATCATGTAAACTGCTTCATTGTTCTTTTTATTGACTACATTCCTTTTCAAAATTCATTAAGGCTCCACTAATATTACAAATACAATATCATAATCTTCCTTTAAGAAAAAAAGTGAAAGTGGCAACCCTTTAACCTCCCGTTGTGGCACTGTGTCAAAAGACAGACTATTTTCAAGGACCTCTAGAGTTCCACTATCTGCATTTGACCTATGTTAAATATTCTCATTACACTTGCTTCAAATGAATACAAAAGCTTTGTTTAATCTGAACACAGGGGAAATGAAATACACTAGGCACAAGATGAAAGACTCACTACCACTGTGCTGTTTGAATGCACTGCATGTTCTTAACATGGGCCATAAAAGAAGCCTGGTTTACTACATTACACTGTGCAACATTGAAAATAACATCTAGTAGCAAAATAAATGTTATAAACCTGATGAAACAAAAAAGGTAAACAGAAACATGTATTTTCTTCCACTGAATTTTTGATAGGCATAGGTACTGACTGGTGGCAATGTTTTTCAAAAAGATTTATTTTTTTTTCTAGTAATATAACCGATTATATTAATTAACCTACATAAGATTTTACTGCAATGTAAATGTAGCACAGTTCTAATCTATCATTTATACCTTTAAAATATTTATTTACTTTTACTCCTCGCATTTTAACTAGTCTGTTCAAGAAGCTGGTAAAAAGACACGACCAATTATATCAGTATTCCTATACCTATAGGACACAGAATGTGCACTAGTATTTGGAAATCTAACAATGATATTAAACACAGATTTCAACCAATACATAGAGTAAAACATACAAAAAAATATGTACCTGAATATTATGGACTTACAAACATCTGTTCAGGATGGTGAAAAGGCACATATCCTCTCACAGAAGTCTGGGGTTTTTTTATATTCCTTTTAAGTTTTATGGTAATCTTCTCCATAGGTAAAGAGGATCTTAAAACTCTGTCCAATCATTTGCAGCAAGGAAAACCTTTGACTTTCACTATTTGAGCATAAGCTACTTCTGTTCTACTTAGGATAAAGTGTCAGTGAATGCATGAATTTTATTTAAATTCATGACAGCCTGTATACTTCAAATACTCCAGGCATGTCTGAACAATGCAACAGACTGCTGTGTTACAGATGCATGATGCCATTCTAAATAACTGCCATTAAAACATAATAATTACTCCAGAAAACCACTGCATGAGGCTAGACAGCTTCTGGTTCAGGATTTAACTTGTTTGTAACTTGAAACCTCTGTGTTCAGTAGGCAAAGGGAAAGACACAGTAGTACCAATAGTATTTACTGGAGTGTGGAAGAAGATATGATGGAGGGTTCTCTAGAATGGGCCCACTGCCCCTGGATGTCTGCTCTTAGATGTTTTTTAAAAGTCCTAGCTCAGGCTCATTTACATCTTTTGGCATCTAACCAGTTTGTGAATCTGGCCCAAAAGGTTTAAATTTAGATATTTAAAGTTGGCATCAAGTTACCCAAGTGCTGAAATAAACAAGGAACCCATTCACAATATATACCAGATAAAACATTGCAAATCTTTTTTTCCCATCACTTCTGCATTACATGCTATTAAGAAACACATTGTCAACAACCTGACTGGCATTCCTGACAGAATGAAAGTCAGCTGTAGCGCTCTTTGCTGGATTTGAAACAATCACAGGATCACAGCCACTCATCCCAAATGCTTACCAGAAAAAAAGAAAGCTTCTGTCAGAAGAAGGTGGGCTGGGGAACTTTGAAAGCTTGTAGTACATTTTCGCAGGAATTTACTGGAGGGATAGAACTACATGACTAACTTCCAAATGCAAGCTGTGTTATAAAAGCCAAAAGACGTATTTTTTCATGTCACGGGAAGTATTTCACCAGGTGGATTTTTCATTACTGAGGATGGAAAATACAGTGGCAACTGCTGAATAAAATAGCTCAGAGTGTAATTGATCTATAACATCATCATCTGAAAAAAAAAAATAGTATTATAAAATTAATTGCTGAAGCAAAAGATATAAGCTAATAGCCTTAGAGCTATTAATACATCTTGCAATTACATTAAATATTACCTTTCTATGCAACCCTGTCTTTCAATCTTAACAAAATATATTGTTTTCACTGTTTCAAAATCTCTGCACAATAATATTTTGGGTTGACTTACAAATACCTAAAACCCTAAAATTTGTGTTGGTAATAAAACATTGTGTACTAAATGTACTAAAATATTTCCCTACACATTTTTCTTTTTATAACAAAGAAATTAGATAAAATTTAAGATAGTTCTGGAAAACCTGCCTCTGAGTTTTGTATATACCATCAAATCAAAAGAAGAACTGAAACTCATTTTCATCATTCAGTCACATTTATCAAGAACTGTATTTCAAAAGCTGGAAATGGCTTCCAAGTTTTTCTGTAAGTTAATGTGCTTTTAACTCACAGAAAAAAAATTAATTAATAGTATTTTGTCTTATTCAAATGCAATATATATTTGAAGAGCAAAAGCCCAAACCAGTATCTGTTACAGAGTTTATAAAAACTCATACATTTTACCGGCCTAGCAATACCAACTCTTGCTGGGGATTAGTAAAATGCAAAAGAATAAAACCCAGCTGGAATGCCTGAAATCTTGAGATAGTACAGCATTTTTCTTGTATTGGTGAGGATAACAAAAGAAGGCAAAAAGCAGGCATTCAGAGGTAGGAAAAAAAAAAGTAATCATGATCTCGCCCATCTCAAGTCTAGTGCAGTCTGTTGCACAGACAAAAGCAGAATCCACCACTTGAAATACACTGACAAAGTACTGCAGGGACGGTTCTGCATGGAAAGCCCATGGGGAGGGGAAAAAGAAGGTAGGGGGTGGATTCAGCTCCAAACTAACTATAGTGGGAGTGCTGTCTAAATGGTACAACTCAACCCCTACTGAATGAAGTGCATACACAAAGTAAATTATTAAGATTTTGCAGGCACAGTTGCGGTTATATCATTATACAATAATTATTTGGAATATTTCCATCTATCAATAATGCCATCTGTCCAACCCAATACAAATGGACTGCAGCCCATCTGGCTTATTTTTTTTCTATTGATTACTCTGCTGAATGAGTTAGCAAAACCGCTTATAAAATCATCATATTACATGACACTGTCATTAAAAGATGTGAGGTAAAGAAAAACACAAGATGAGACTTAATTGGAAAACTGTCAGTTCTTCTTCCAGAAAGTTTTAGCAATGCTACAAGCCGTTTTTGTTGTTGTTGTTGGGTTTTTTTGGCTACATTAAAAAATAAATTTAAAAAAAAAAGTGCTTAAATGCTAAGTACTGGATTAGGCAGAAACTGTCCTACCAACAATTGTTACTGTTTCTGACAAGGTATATTAGAGAAGCTCCCTAAATATATCTTCTCAAGAGTGTCAAAATGTCCCAAAGAGTGCCTGGGAATCACAAAAAGAGGGTGGAAGGAGTGTAACTTAAAAAAAAACAGTGAGAGGAAGCTGCCAATGGCTAGCACTTGTGTTTGTTAATTCCCATTATTTTTCCTAGGTTTTGGCTTTGATTATTTGTTTGCATAATTGTCTTTATGCTATTTTTGCAGCCCTTGTTTTTTCTTTTGCTTTTAAGTACTGCTTCCCTCAACTAGATTTTAATTTCTACAGATGCAGTCTGTTTTTAATTTTGATTTTAACCACCACTTCCCTTAACTATATTTTTTCAACAACCACCATGTAACAACAATGCAGCCTTATCCGCTCAAATGCTTACCTCGGCTCCCTTACTATAGTCTCAGTTCCTACAACACCTTTTCAGTTTTAACAAAGGAAATCTCTCTTGTGTACATGCAAAATGTTGATCCAAAGATCTTTTTGTTAGCCCAGTGCCAGTGATTTAGGGGCTTTTTTTTTTTTTTTGAGTGAGACCTGAGTGGGACCGCTTTCTTATCTTTCCCTCTCCAATATCTTCTTCTTTCTACTACAACCTTCCACCCTTCCACCAGATTTCTGTCTCCTCTGTCACCCTAAATGGCTTTTCCAATGACACTGTGACTCAAAGAGACATAGGAAGGAAGAAGAAAGAGTGGCAGAGGCTGGATACCAGATCTAAGGACACAACCCTTGATGGCTGTGGATAGCTGAAGCTCAGGGAGCCAATGCTTGGGGGTTATACTAGAGGGGTGAGGCTGCAGAGAATAGTGTTGGGAGCACAGATGCCGAGCTGCCATCTGGAGTGAGGGAAATCAGGATGACAGCAGTGGAAAGAATCTGAACAGGAAGAAAGGAATGATGCTGGAATAGAGAAGAGGGCAGAGGCTGGGTGACTGGAACAAAGAGTTGCCTGCTTATCGCTACTGTTTTCTCCCTCTCTCACAATCCCCTCCCATCCTTGATGCTCACTAGAGCCACTCCTCTGTGTGTCCATGAAATAATTTGGTTATTCTGAAACATACACTATTTATGTCTCTCTTCATAATTAAAGAAATTCCTAACAGACAATGGTCACTGTCAATACGACAAGTAGTCCTCTGAATTCCAGGGAAGTGTGTCTGATTCTGTGGTTTTGTCTCAAATGAAACTTTGATTAACTCTGCATCCACACTCTGCTCTTAGAAGTAAACCTTTTGTGTTATATAAGCACATTCAGAGAACAATTGTCACACTTGTCCTTATATTATGTCCTCTTAGGTCCAATTTATTTGTGTCCTAAGCAATTTATGCATTCCCTTTCATGCTTTACAGACTACTGACACCAAATATGTAGAATGATTCAACTGAAGTTCCTAACAGTATTATTTAGGTAGAGGATATTTACCAGACATATGACAGAACGCTCTAAAAAACCCAAACCTTTGGCAGTTCTGATATATATAATTAAGTTACTGTGTTAAATACAAATACCTCCATCTTAATATGCCATCATTTTGCTATTAAACACAGAACGTTCATCCCCCTGAAATGAGGAGTTTAAAACCCATCTTTAAAACATAAATAGTTCTATGGTTTATGGCGTCTAGTTTACAAGAAATTAATTTTGAGCTACCTTGTTTTGTTTGCACAAACAGACTCCTTTTTCCATGAATGACACAAGCAGAACAGTTTCAATTAAGACACCATTTCTTCTTATTAAGTAATCTGTAGGTTGCTATTGATTCAGGGCTCTGGCCATTGCTTGAAATATAGTTCAAGAATAATAAAACACTTTTGGTTTGGCTGATTTGGTTTACTTGAAGAAGACAGACCATTATTTCATGTCATGGTATCTCACAGAGCTGTCTGTAGCAGTACTGGGATACCAAAGAATAAATAAAACCACACAAGTAAGGGATGTGTTAATTAGACTCCTAAATACAGATGTATTCAAAGCTACTGTATTCTGGCTTCCACCTGGAAAGGCATTATCTTACAGCATCCGACAGGCTGCTCCAAAGAAAATTTTAAGAGATGTAAAGCCTACATTTCCTGTTTTCACTGATTCTGTGGAATAAATGAAGGAGAAGTACAACTGTCTTACAATTTACCAGTCAGTTTAGAAAGTTCTTCCAAATTTCAAACCTTACTGTTTTCCTTATTCTGAGAGTAAATTCTCCTAATACCATGCACGCTAGTGCTTCTTCTCCAATATAAAATCTCTATTCCCTTTAACAAAACAAGTGTATTTTCAGAACAGGACAACTCCTCCCTCTGATTCCTTGTAGAATAAATTATTGATACATCTTTTTCTCTGCTTTGCTGTGTACACAAACCGTTACTAACCAAAAAAGTATGCACAGCCTGAGGAAAAATTCAATTCCTCTGTCTGAACTTCCTATTGACAAAATGACAGGAAAACTGGAACACCTGGTTGCTAACAACATCTCATATCTCACTGATACTCCAAAGCATTTTTAGATTGTGTTGTGGCACACATTAATTCATCTACTAACATTTTTTTTTCTCCTCTTTCTGATACCTTCATTAATGAATATGATCTGTTAAGTACAGCATAAGATTGATGAACATCCTCTGGGATTGCTTGATGCTCCTCTAGGATGTTTTTTCTTAAAAATTCCTGAAAACTGTTAGGCAGCTAACTCTTTTTAGAGGGATCTGTAGACAGCAATCCATTGTAAAGCCATGGCCAGAACAAGTAAAAGGTGATATGGACCAGATACTGGTAATAGCCCAAAAGCAAGCAACCTCATCAATGTTTTTCATGTAGCTAAGAAAGTACTGCCTAGTCATCACAGTTAAGTGGAAAAAATAAAAGACTTAATAAAGAGTGGCTGGTATGTGTAGTAACTATGGAAGACCTAAAGATTATATCTAGAAAAAGTTTTAAAGAGCTGGTAAACACCACTAATCTACTTTCAAATGACATGTATTACACATAAGAAAGAATCTAGGCTTCGTGGCACATGGTACTAACCAGTCACATAACACAATACTGAATTGAATTCAGATTCAATACACTTGGTCTTGAAGCAGTAGTGAACACTACTCAAGAGGGTCCTTTATTACTAAAACAAGCAGAACGTGCAAATGTTTAAGTAAAGCCTTACATCTTTATTCAGAAAGACAAGTGCCTAGGACAGAGACTGAAAGTGAAGGCAAACAGGCAGTTTCAGGTGTGTTTTTCCTTCTTTTATGAAAATATTAACATTTACTGTGCTTTCAAGACATGCATTTCCATGAGAAACCATAATAAAGTTAAATTAAATTGTACAGCAATTATGCAGTTACTACTCTTTTTTACCTACTTGTGGAGAAGTTATGTTATATTTACAAGTTTTGTGGTCATTACCTTTTTAATGCTCCATTGCTATTTAAGAAAAGTGGTAAACACGTAACAGAAATGATTATGGTATCATTATAAATCACCATGCAAATTATTAAACTGTTAGAGATAATCTAGGGTCAACAAATAGACAGGCACACCCCAATCTGGTCTTAAAAGTTCAGCTGAATAATAAGCAATAATGTCAGTAAACTGCTCAACTCAGTTGTCATGACAATATTGCTTGTTAAGAAAGAGTGGGGAAAAAACCTCAACAGAACAACTCAGAAAAAGTTGAAGTAAAATGTCCAGTTATTATGTAAAAATATGTGGGCAGAGGTAATTCAAATAAGGTATTATTCACATTTTGTTCAAGGAATTGACTGCTCTTTAAGGAGTTCTTTAACATAATGCTTTGGGGAATTAAGACAAAGATAGTGATGAATATAACTTACTATTAAGTAATTTTCTTTCTCGATTGTGCACAACCACTTATGAGCCAGAACATAACAGCTCAATCAAACCTTATTGTATTAGCTTTACTTGAACCCCTCTGAAATGTACTGAGAAATTTGTGATATTACTACAAGACTTAGACAGGAAAAAGAAAGACCAGAAAATGGATGTCACAGCTACCTTTTTACATTCTCTTAATTTCTTCTGCCATATAGAGTGAGCAATGGGAATGTGCTTGCTGTCAGTTACGTAGCAGTTGGCTGTGATGATGTGGTGGAGTGCAGTCTTCTGGCTCATAGCTTGAAGAACTTGCTCAACATGACGGAGGGAAACTATGGCCTCAGCCCATATGCCACCGCTAACAAGTTGCATAGTACAAGGTACTAGAGCGATCTGTCCAGCACAGTAGAGCACATCTCCAACCTAGAAGAAAATAAAAATAAGTAAATAAGGTTCTGGAAGTATATAGAAGGCAAAGGAAGCACTTTTATCCAGGGAGTTTCTTTCAACAGTAATGTTCTTTGCCATAATTTGTCACAAATGGAGCAAACAAGCCAGTCTAAAGATATTTTTTGATAAGGATTTAACTACAATATAGTAGTTAACACTGCAATAAACTATAACATAACAGTTAATACATGGATGTATGTGTCACCTCAAAGCAATAACATCTGATGCTACTGACTCTTACAGCTGCTGGATCACATTGACGCCCCAACACGGTTAAATTTGATCTCGGTTTCTTTTTTAGGTAATGATGCAGACTATCTTTGGTTCGATGCTATTTTTTTAACTTCTAAATCTTGAGTTAAACTTTGTTTTACATAAGATTATATAAGAAAGAATAAGTACATATCTGTAATGTTCTTCATAAACTGATTTTATAATACTATAAAAATAATACTTGCAGAACACCTAAAAGACTGAGTATGAGAAAAGTCATGATAATCCACCAGAAGGTGAAAAGAAATTGCAGATTGAAAATAAAATGCAGAAGAGTGCTACTCGGTCAAAGATATGGGTTCACTCTTTGAGAATGGAATTAAACGAGTGGTCAGATAGACTATCAAGATACGTTTTAAGTAGAGCTGCAATGCAGTTACTTTGGGCTAATTTTGCAGTCTTCCTGGCAACACTCTGAAGACCTACTTTTTTTAACAGCAGCCAGCAAAGGAAACATTTATTCTTACTATTTAGACATCTCACAGATTTATTATAAAATCTTAATGTAAATATCAAAACCTTTCATCCTCTTATGCTGCACTTCTCTAGAAAGTCTGTACATTTCCTGATCAGTGAAGCAGTAAATTTTATTCAATATCAAAAGAAAATGAAGTATAGAAGTGGGAAGTAAGGTGGGCGTAAGCAGCTTTGAAGCATTTTGCTAGGAGTAAGGAGAGGGAAAATGGACTGTGCAAGGAATTTTTGGGAAGAATTTTGCAGACCTTACTCTGTAAACTGTAAAAATCCCGCAGAATTAAGAATAATTAAAAAAGAAATCTGTGTCCTAGAAGACATGGCAATCAAACCATGTGACAGACCCATATGCAACTCCAAATCTGTCCTCCTAACTGTCTGTGTCTCACAAAAGACTCACACATGTAACTATTGGAAGAGTATCTTATACAATTTGGCATACAAGTTCTATGATTAGCAGATGAAGAGGGGGAGGAGGCAGAGAGGAAACATATCAACTGACACCCATCAACTATTTAAATTGTTTAAAATATCTGAAATATTGTTTTGATAATGCTATATATAATCCTGAATTCGGAAAAAAAAAAATGCAAGTAATATTTTGGTTTATAGGAACAAATGGTCCTTTTTTTTTACAGTGCTATTTTAAAATATGTGCCATTGAGCAAGGGAGTCCAGCCAGCTACCAAGTGGCATACGGACAAGATGAGAAACAAATTCAGGAAGATATGATTCAGAGGGGCACACATTTGTTTTTAAAGCAAGAGATTTATTTTCACCTCTGCAAAGTGAAATCCATGTGTTAGTCAAAAACTCCAATACAGGTAGCTTATACTTCTACAGAAAAAAAAATCACAGCGGCACTATTTCCTTTTTTTCCTGGTTTTCCATGCATCACCCATGTTAATTATTAGGTAGACAGAAGAGCTGTTCAACCAGTTCACTTCCCCTATTCTTGAACAGATTGTTTGAGACATAATATGAATACTAATTAATGATAAAATATCTGTCAGTGTTTTGAAATACGGACCAAGACAGCACTTTCTTAAAGTATCCTGGATAGTTCTGACACAATTAGTCCCACTGGTCATAAGCAAGGTCAAGAAAAATCTCTGAAGGATTTGAGCAAAATTGGCAACACTTTTGGCTCAGATTCAGTGGGAATTTTGCAGAGTTCTTTAAAAAAACACATAAAAAATCCCTCTGTTCCTAACATACTTGTTTGTGTCTTAAGATGTAATTAATAGAAAAACAGTGTTCCTAATGTGCCACAATGCTATGGAAGGGTGGATGCAAGGGGGAAAGAGGGGAAAAGGGTCAAAACACAGCCACAAGTTTGCAGCAACTGTGCTTACTGGGGCACAATTTAGGATAAGGGAAGGAGCAGGGATGTTCCTCTCCTCTTTCCCAGTGACTTGGTCATGCAAAGCAAGTATAAACAATCCGCAGGGGCAAAGCAGCAAACCAGTACAAACACTGTTTTAGCAGATTTCAAGAGGTTGTCTCTAGAATGTTTGAAGCATTATACTGAAAATTGTTAGCAGAGTAATAAGCATTTAAAACAGAGAAGACATAATATCTCGTTTACAGTACTGAAATCTTACGACTGGAGATGTCACAATGTATGGTGTCTGTCGGTGTGTTGTGAAAGTGTTCTGCAAAACCCTGCTAGAACTTTGCAACAGTTTGTTTTTTTGGAGCATCTACAAGGATAACAGAAGATCTTTCAGGCTATAGATTCACAGTCTATCAAGTCTAGAGGTCTCGCATATCCAGTAAACTCAGCATAGAAACAGAACTAAAATATAATAGATGTGTATTTATACACTAGATGTCTCAGTTTACACTGACGATTTAATTTTCACTGCAGCCCATACGCACATTTCCAGTGCTAAGATTTCATTAAAGATTTGATAAACCAAAAATAAAAAACTTGTACTGCTGAGATGCTCACTAGTACCAATTTATTTCCAAAATAGCTCCATAGGAATAAATAGTTTATAAACGAGACCTCATGTTACTCCACATTTCTTCCCTTTTTATTTTCATTTGTGTCACTGCAAGTTAAATGAAAGGTGAGTCTTAATAAGCTAACGTAATAGTTTAGTAGCTGTTTCGATCAGTTGGCACAACTGTAAGTAATCAAGGCAATTCAGTGGACAATCAGAACCTCAGACTATGCAGTCCATACTGTAACAGATAGGAATGCTAAGCTCTTAATTGAGAATTACTACTTTGCATAATGTAGCTGTGCTGTGAGAATTAAGTACAATATAGAGCTAGATCACAGATGATATACAGTAGCTGACACAGTATACTAGCAAATTATTATTTTATGGCACCTTTTTTTTAAGCTGCATTCATGTTTTAGGAAAACAGAAGGAATGCATCCATAGTACCATGGAAACGAAAAGTCAGAAGAATACTTGGTGCCACTTTGAACTAACTGTTCTATCCCATGAAAAAATTTTTAGCTGCATTAAAAGTTAAGAAAAGGACACAACCTATCCCACAAAATATAACTCAAGAAAAGAAACAATGAGAAAAACAGACTGAATTGGACACAAGGACTAACTTAAGCTGCTAATTAGCAAGGGACAGCTATAATTATCACTACTTAGAAAGAAACAGAAGTAATAGGATACCTATAGATATGCACTGAACTAGGATTTTTAATTAAAGGCCAAGATCTACTATGGACATTTTATGAAACTTTTGCTGATGGTGTTATTAAAGGTTGCTAGTGATTAACTGGTATAATACAAAAATTGCAAGGAACTTCCAATGGAGACATTTCAACCATTCACCCAAAAGTATTTAGGCCAATGTTAACAGCTGCACCCTATGAAGAAAACCATGTTTCCTGGAAGGGAGGGAGTCAATAAGCAATCAGCCAAATCTTTGTTATGAATGCAGTTTGGTGTCTGAGTGACTGCTGCCCTTTAACAGGTCAGGGTACACAAAAGACTTAGTGCCCCCCTGACCCAACAGTGAAATAACCCACCATTATGTTCAGTCAATGTAAATAAGCATAACTGACAATGTGCTAATACGCTGCCTCTGGTCAGCCATGTGTACCTCTGACCTTAATGAAGACCTAAATCAATTAATACTCCAGGCAATAAAGACCTCTGGCTGATTAAGTTAGATAGAAATCATCTTTTCTAACGGGATTAAAGCTGTAAGGTGATGAACTTTTTATTTAATATATGATAATCCTTTCTTCCTACGGCCCTCTTATTTTAGCTAATGATGGTAAAATTGCTTTTTGTAATGTGAAATCTTTTATTCCACTACCTAGTGTGAATAAAGTTTTAAAGGTACCATTTAGACAATAGTAATTGAAAAGCTTTCCATTCACACTATGAACACAAATTGTATCTGACTAACACGTTTTTAATACACCACAACCTTCAATTTGATTCATGTGTTTTTCTTGAACTGTTAAAAATCTGTACTTAAAAGTTCCCCAAATGAGTTGATTACACACGGTTTAGTTTGATACAGGCTTTCATTTGAGAACATGTGCACACTTACCAGTAGCTAAAAGATGAAGGATGTATTCCTAAACGATATATAAAATAAAAATATTATGATTATCTTTGACTACAAAAATTCGACACTTTTAAGAATCCACGAATGATTTAGTAAAATGCTTGCATATTATACTCAAAACTCCAGAACTTTTCTTTGAATAAAATAGTATTTTTCCCTGGTTAGGTCAAAAAGTATAATTAATCAATAGCATATTTTTGTTATTTTATTGAAATAGTTGCAACACTTCCACAATTTTCAGAGATATATAACTCAGTTTTCAAATGATATGACTCCAATTTGCTAATCCTCATTTTGGGATGGAGCTCCATGTTTCAAAATGTATTTGATCACCTAAGATACAAGACTACGAAACACTCACCTTTTTGCATTGTTCTTCACTATTAAACTTCATTTTATCAAAGTGTGATTTAAATTTTTCTCTTTGAACTTCTATAGTTGTGGGTTGAAAATTCACAGAACAATTTTTATCAAGGACTGAAATAAAATACTACAATTTAAGGGATAGACTTAGTAGACTGTGTAATTATTTTTCCCTGCAGGTTAGCAACATTAAGATACACCGTCCCACAAAGTCATATTTGACAGTGTGATAATGCTATCAATACACTTAAAACTTTTGTGCATTTCCTTATTAGAAATTATGCCAAAGAGAAGTAGTATGTCATGCAGTATGATACACTGAGCAGCAGAAAACCTGGCAGTTGTTTATAAAGGTTGCTGAATAACTTGACAATGCATCTGAAGAAGCCACAACATTGACTGTTATGAGTACTAAATCAGCTTCAAAAAAACCTACATCCAAATACCTCCTACTCATAGCCTATGCTGACTCAACTGTAAATACCTCTGTAATCCTCTAAAAATGAAATAATTAAAATCAAGCCTGTAGACTGTGCTGGATTTAGAGTAGGCAACTTCATATAATACATTCCTGAAAGTCTGTACTACCCTGAAGTTTAACAAAATGTTGTATGCACAGATCTGAGAGGGCCAATCAGGTCAGAAAGCAAAGAGAAGTTAAGATTGAAGCTTCAGCTTGATAACCACTTTTTAAAAAACTGTTCTATCCTATCACAGAAAATTGTAATATTTATGTATATATTTTTGGCAATGTGTTGGTTTTATTTAAATCTTGATCAATGCCAAATCAATTTTATCCTGCGTTACAAGTGATGGAAATAAAAACCACATACTTCTGATTGAGAAGATAAAGATTCAGAAACTGCAATTTTCACAAAAAAATCCCCCACCCCAAAAGCTATCATTCACATTCCAAGGGAGTTTGAGACAAAAAACAAAATTAAACCTAGCTTTTAAAGTCAGCAACTGTAGTTATAAACATCTAGGAAAGGTTCCAGTAAAGTGGGTGAAAAAGGCTTGCCGTCTAATACATGCATGTAGGGCATGAGATTAGTCTGAAGTCAAAGTCTTCAAGACTCTCATTTTGGTCCATTTGGAATCTCCAACACATACAGAGGAAATGAAGAAAATGCAGGTTAAATATTCTTTACCTACTGTGCATCTTTCTGCCAATGTCTTGTACTGGCCCACAGGGTACATACTGTTCCTTCATGGAAAATTACAGTAGACAGTTCAAAGACTTAATTGCCATAGAGGATAAACTGTTCTCCACATCCTAAAGGATGTTTTTTTCCTAAATAGCAAAAAAGCAGGCTCCCTACTTGAAAATGAGCAAGCTAGTAAGAGTATTAATCTTTGATGCACTTCTTCTTTGGACAGTGGAGTTCTAGTCTTCATGACTATTAATCTGCCACCTTTTACAAAGCCTACCATTTCCTCTCAAGCTTTTGAAAAAAATCACAAGTTCTCACACAGTCACATTAGCAAAATCTGCCAAGTGTGAAAAATTGCAGAACACTCAGCTTTATGAACATACCTTATCTACAAGATGGAGTAGAATCTCCAAACTGATTATCATTTACTCATTTCTTATTCATATTTCTTTGACTAGAGATATCAAACAAAACAAACAAATAAACAGAACTAAGATTAGTCTATCCCACACAATTGGAGCTGGGATGGGGAATGAGAGACTTAATCAAAGCAGTATTTACCAAGAAAAGTAAAGGCACATTCAGGGTCCAGAGAAACAAAGTGGAAAAGATTAGTATCTAAAAGTGTAAAGCAATGCAGATGACTCAATGTAGACATGGACTATCGAACAACAGACACTGCATTTTTAGAAAATGCAGATTATGTTCACCACAGCTGATGGTGGGGTTCTGTTATTTATTAGTTATATATGTAAAGATAAGGGAGGATAATGGTTTTAACTCATCTGGATCCTTAAAAATATCTGATACAGCATATTTGGAAATTACCTTTAACACTCTTAATTATAAACGCTGTAAACTAGCTGATAGTCTGTAAGGAGAGAGTAATAAAAATGCCAGTGTACTGAAGTGGTAGGCCGTGGGGATTGGTATTAGGCCTGATTTTGTTTAACATCTTCATTAAGTCAATGGAAGAAAGGATTAACATGGTAATGAAACCCATAGAGGATACTAAATTAGAATGTGCATCAGTAGAAATAATAAAAATGGACACAGATAGGTTTGAAGTAAAGATAGGAAATAGGAAAATGAGTCTTAACTTAGGAGAAATGAAAACTCATGCCAGAACATATGGCAAAAATATTTTGAAATACAGATATTCGTAACAAGAGAAAAAAATTGACTGCAGAAGTGCTGAACAGTTGATATTACATCATAACTGCTTTGATATTAAATCATAACTGCTCTTTACTAGAAGCAAGTTCAGATTAGGATAAAAGAAGATAGAGTTGCTGTTCTCATGAAACAGGTCTAATTCATCAGATCTACCAAATACTTGTTCCAGGATATGTAACACCTACATTTGACTAATGAAAGAGTGAAATTTTCTAAAATGTCAGAAATTGGTACCATACCCTTTAGGAAAGGTATGATTTCCACATTTCAAGATGAAAGCTGTAAAAGGTGTGATACCAAGGTTCCAGATGATTATTCAGAATTGAAGATGTACTTTTTTCAAGAAGTTTTTACATTTTATCATTAACACTGATTTTCAGTTTACAGGCTCACATAGCTACATTCACAATATGAAAAGTATTTTAATCTGCCAGGGTAAAGATATAAAAAATAAACCCCACTTTTTTTCTCCCCCTGTTAAAATAGAAGAAGTCTAAGTCTTACATGAGGTTACATAACCATTCATTTGGGGTTCCCACACAGTTCAGTTGTGGTTTTGCTATTTATGACTATTATACTACATTTATTTTGATAAGGATAGCTTTATAATATAGCAGCGCTCTTTCCTTGTCAGGTCAGAAAAAAAAAAAAAAATAGCTAGCATCTTCTCATGACATTTCTCCAGCCTTCATTTCTACATTTTTCTCTATCTATGCTTACAGTTCTAGGGGACTGAAGAACATACATAGCGAGAGAGAGGTTACGAGGTAACTGTATCCACACACACAATATTTAAAGGAAGATGAAAAAAAAAGGCAAAGTGATGTGATATCCTTATATACATATATGTGTTTATATTACAGATTTTGACTCTACTTTTATCATTAAACATACAGTCTAGTCAGAAAGGAATCTCATGGTATCTTTCCACATTAACTGAAGTTTCTACTGAGAATGTCTACTTACAGTAAACTAAAATATCAGTTAAACCATCGCTGCAGTGATAAAGCAGTCCAAGAAGGCACAGTAAATATTTTGAGGCTGAAGTTTCTACTAATAATAAGGGTGTTATTGCTTAGGGCTGCGCCACCATTCTGGAATACAGCATCCAAGGAGAATCAAAATTGCAGTCATAAAAGCCTAGGAAGACTGAGTTGTGTTTTTTCCATTCCTACCAGTCTTTACAATCCTTGCTCATGCCAACTGTTGAATAGGTTAGTGGGATTATAAACAGAGGAGGGAGAGGTAGGCAGACAAAATACTCTGTATTGAGAGGTGAAAGCTGTTCATCATGCGACAGTAATTCACAGTGCATTAAACACATTACCATTGTGACGTTCTGTTCTTGCAAAAGATTCCATTCCCGGCCACCATTTGGCTTAACATTCTCACTCAATATATGCTGTTCATGAATGTCACTGGCTACTTCAAGATACTGATTTGTGATAACTGGGAGACAGGAATGAAGCAGGTTGCATAAAATTAAGAATTAGTTAACTGAAAATGGTTAACTGTAATAACCATTACCAAGCTAAAAGTGATAGTTCCTATTCTAGCCATAAAGTGGGGTTTATTACTTTACCTTAAACACTGAACTTAAATCAGAACTGCAGTGTGGACAACATCACTATATAAAATATCACTAGATTTCTAAATATGCAACCAGGCAGATTTTACTGTGTACCTTTCAGAGGGCAAATTTTCTCTTCGATGGCAGCACTTCATGATAAGAAGCTACCTGTTGATTAAGTGGTCCCTTGTGGCATTTAAAAATGTTCTGCAAGAAATTATAATTAAATTCTATGTTATAATTGGACATTACATTGTCTGTATTATATTCTGTGCTGTAAAATATAATCATTTGGGTATGGATTGATAATCTTGCATTATACATTTTCTTAAATTTTTTCTGGGATTCTTTTTTTGTATGTCCACCTTATTCTTCTCTTATAATACTTATTTTAATAGAATTTTATAGATAGTTTAAAAGGATAAAAGTTGGGAACTGAAAATTGCATTATATTGACAATATATTAGCAACTGACAGATTACTAATAACATATGTATCTGGTGTTCTGCCAACCAAGCTGCATTCATGTTTTTATCCATCTCACATCACAAAGTGATGTACTTGCAGGCATATCATGTTCTTAGTCCTTTTCATGTGCAGTATTAATAAAAGTAATTATTTTACTAGTAAAAACTAATTGCAGACTCAAGTCCTCTGATATAAAAAGGCTGTGGGCCCTCTCCGGAAGAAAACAGGAGAACTGGCTACTCAGGATATGGATAAGGCTGAGGTACTGGATGACTTTTTCGCCTAAGTCTTCACTAGCAAGGGCTCTAACTGCACTGCCCAAGTCACAGGAGGTAAAACCAGGGGCTCTGAGAATGGAGAACTGCCCAGAGTAGGAGAAGATCAGGTCCGAGACCACCTGAACAACCTGAAAGTGCATAAGTCCATGGGACCTGATGAAATTCATCCACGGGTCCTGAAGGAGCTGGCGGACCAAGTTGCGAAGCCACTTTCCATCATATTTGAGAAATCGTAGCAGTCTGGTAAAACTCCCGTGGATTGGAAAAAGGGGAACATAATCCCAATATTCAAAAAAGGGAAAAAAGAGGAGCCAGGAAACTATAGGCCAGTCAGTCTCACCTCTGTGCCTGGCAAGATCACAGAGCAGATCCTCCTGGAATCTCTGCTAAGGCACATGGAAAATAAGGATGTGATTGGAGACAGCCAACATGGCTTCACCAAGGGCAAATCCTGCCTGACAAACTTGA
>VXBW01003750.1:168829-253616 GCA_013400375.1 Thinocorus orbignyianus
GGGAGGTGATTCTCCCCCTCTACTCTGCACTTGTGAGACCCCACCTGGAGTCCTGTGTCCAGTTCTGGAGTCCTCAACATAGAAAGGACATGGAACTGTTGGAACAGGTCCAGCGCAGGGCCACCAAGATGATCAGAGGGATGGAACACCTATCCTGTGAGGACAGGCTGAGAGAGCTGGGGCTGTTCAGCCTGGAGAAGAGAAGGCTCCGGGGAGACCTGATAACAGCCTTTCAGTATCTGAAGGGAGCCTACAGGAGAGCTAGAGAGGGACTCTTTGTCAGGAAGTCTAGTGACAGGACGAGGGGTAATGGTTTTAAATTGGAAGAGGGGAGATTTAGATTAGATATTAGGAAGAAGTTCTTTACTGTGAGGGTGGTGAGGCACTGGAACAGGTTGCCCTGAGAAGCTGTTGATGCCCCAACACTGGAAGTGTTTAAGGCCAGGCTGGATGGGGCTTTTAGCAACCTGCTCTAGGGAGAGGTGTCCCTGCACGTGGCAGGGGGGTTGGAACTTGATGATCTTTAAGGTCCCTTGCAACTCTGACCATTCTATGATTCTATAAAAACACATACAAAAAAAGTGTTGAAACCAAAAAGGATAAGTAAGAGGAATGGAGGGCAGAACGCAGTAAGGAACAATCCAGCAATTAGGTTAACCAGCTGTGATATTGCATAGATCCTGGTTCAAATTCCGTCTTTGGTACTTTTCTTTTTCCTGGTAATGGCAGTGCTGTTTTAATCAGTATGCTAGAAGATAGCAGAGGACAGAAATATTCCTTCGAGAAACAGTATTAGTAAGGATCTGAAAAGGCTTTACAATGAACATTAAATCAAAATTGATGCATACACAATTATGATTTCTTCCTTCATAACTTAACATTATTCAAAAAGAAATGACCTACTGAAATTCCAAGTACTCTAAACTGCTAGGAGATGGTCATTGTTACCTTCTATCTTTTTGATATAATAAGCATTTAGCTATATAATAGTTATTTAATATAGAATAAGCCTTACACCGCAGAACATTTAGATCGATGATGGATGCTGTACATACATAATTTCTGTGAAATATTTAGGCTACTTCAAAAGAATTGAGATGATAAAATGAAAATCATGTGGAGAAGGTAAACTTAATTACATTTCCTAAAATAAAATCAAAATACTTACAGAAGCCTGATGTGAACGTGAGATGTGATCAAAATCTTCGCTTTGAAGTATAATGCTTAAAACTTACTTTAGCACAGAAATGATGAATGAGAAACAATACCACTGACATTACTATCAGAAAATTTTTTAACTTTTGATTTGAATTTTATAAATAATCAATAGAGTATCTCTTCATAAACAGAGCCTGTATCAAAGTCTACAAATTAGGCTGAGAACACTGTAAGTATCTAATTTTTCTTTTTGAACTTAGGAAAATTATAGGTGTTTCACTGAAAATATGACCTTGTATGACAATATGAATGTCTAATATTTCACTCCTTCAGCCCAACAGAAAGAGCTTCAGATTTCCAGCTCAACAGTGCACAGTATCTCAAAAGTATGCAAAAATGACAAAATTGAAGTTGCATGACTTGACTGTTCACCTATTAGTTTTAAATTATGGTTTAGGGTTTTATGAAAAGAATGGTTTTAGTTGTTAAAAAGGTTTTGCCTAAATTCAATCAGCAAGAATGACTTGTTCTGAAGTCCAGGGAAGTACAGTTAACACACAGCATCTTTCAATGCGTGATTCCAGAGTTTTCACTTGGCAATAGAGCTGTTTGCAGCTTTTAACTCCGAACCTCAGGATTTCTGCCATGCAGGCCTGAAGCAGTTAAATCTTATAGCTTCTCAACAAAAAAACAATTACATGTTTTTGCAGAAAAATATCACACGCTGAGAGTAAATAATTAAAATCTCAAACCAAAGAGAAATGAACTATTTCTGTGATGTATATTTTGAACTTCTAATAGCTAGTCTGATTCTTCAGAATAATAGCTGTGTTAGAATCAGAAAGGGCACTAATGGGGAACGAAGAAGGGTATGAAAGAATAACACATGGAATATGAAGAAAGGCAGAGAAACAGAGTAATTCCAACTTGTATTTTTATTTGTTGTTTGTAATACTAACTCATGGCGTCATGGACATTTATGTAAGGGAATGTTATTCATTGCACACCCTGACCTCGTAAGGTGATAAAATGTTTTGGTTTTGTGCAAAATTTAGTAAAAGCAAAACTTGCATCTTGCAGGAGTGGGCTCTGGATGCAGAACAAGATAAAGGTGAAATTCAAATGAAATAAACCCTTTAAAACACCATCAGAGAACAATAAATCGGCTCCACAACTGTCTAACACAGGAAATTGAGAGTTAAAAAGTGTACTCAGTTTTAATTTTTTTTAAAGGAGGAATAAATCTGCTATAGGGAGCTGGTTTGATAGTCCTTTGAAGGTCTTCAAAACTCTCACTAATATGTTATTCTCTAAAAAATATTCCCATAATTCTGCTGTCTCCCATCATTCCTTGCCTCGAGATTCATCTGTCAACTTTGATGCATCTTTTAAAGTACCCCTCCAAGCCTAAAAACCACGACTACAGACCACAGAAGGGAACTCTTTGCTTTGAAACTATCTGATCAATCAGAAGATCATTTACCTGCAAGCATTATTTGGTGAAGCTAAAGCGGCACATCAACCAGCAGCATCTGAAGGCTGAGGCAGCAAAACCTCAACAACAAATTGTCATTGGCATTCCATTTATGAACCTTCAAACAGCATCAGATCTTTTCCATGGGAAACCAGATCAGGTCAGACTGGAGCTGAATATTTCTTAACAAGCTAACCATCAAAAGAACTTACGTTTTGAATAAAAAGGCTATCATTTGTTGATTTGAATATCAAAGGGATCCACTGCAAACTCCCAGTCTAGAAAAACCTCCCTAAGCTACACCAGACAGGTGTTTAATAATCTATTATTAAGGCACTATTTTAGGTTACTCAGAATCATAAAAAATAGCTGTAACTGTGAAGCTGCAAATGGGACTGCACAAAGAAATGAATGCTATTAACATACCATTAACAATTCAAAAGAATGAGTTGACATACCAATCAAACTTGTTAATTGACTGTCAATGGCCTGTCCCTGAATATACAACATGACTGCATTATATATTTCAAATGCTGACAGGAAGACAGTTTCATTTGCATTAACTTCATAAACTGATCAACAACCAAACTGCCACATACATTTATAATGGGAAGCTGAATCATTTCAATATTCATGCAGCTCTGTAATTGTAAATTAGGTGCTGGCAAACAATACAATACTGTACATACTCTAAAATATCCTAAATTTCTCTGACCTACTTTCTTTTTTATTTTAAAAGAGCAGTGGAGAAAACTTGTCTCTTACAGAGATGATTATTACTTTAATTTATGGTTCATGCCTTAGGCAAAATTTGTTTGCAACCCAGTTTGCAACCATAGTTTATAACTCTACTCTAGATGCGTAACTGGTCCGCAACATGAGGCATGCAAGGTGATGTAAAATTTTTCTTGCTTTAGTTCTGTGAAGTGTAAATACCATTAAAATACAGAGTAAATCTGTAAAAAAAAAGTGAATGAAAATCTGTACAATTTCCCTACGACACAAAGCAGATGTCAGCACTGAAACCACTGAAACTTTCTAATTAGACATTGAAACATGTAATTTAAAGTGGAAAGTATTGTTCTTGCACATCTTTCCCTATGTCCTAGAATTTATTGCCCTCAGAGGCCCTGTCTATATAAAGCACATTTCCTAAAAATATCTCGTAATTATACCCATTCAGTTTCATTGGGATTGACAGTGATAGCAGCTGAAATGGCTGTGATAGTGCTGCCATTTTAGCTGAATGGCTAGTCAGACAGACTCTGAGCAAGTCACAAATCACAGGAGTTGAGAGCAGAAGTGCTTGTGGCTCCTCCATATTTCTGCACATATTTATCAATCCAGCAGAAATGACCAAGGGCTGATAATGGCAGGAAAATGACAGAAAGAATTCCCAACAGAAGACACAGGCCAACATTCTTTGCTTTTCACATTTAAGATCTTCTCCTGCAACACTTACTATCTTCCACTTCTGCTTACTGAACAATACGGTTCTAGCTAAGCTAACAGAGAAGTCTCCAAATGTTTTCACTAATGACGCTGGGTATCAGTATCTATTTGTATGCTTCAACCATATAAGGTTGACATGAAAGAAGAAATTTGCTTTTATTTGTTCATGAAGTACTTTAGGCATATTTATCACTGTTTATGTAGAAATAACAATAACTCAGTCACTTTGAGAATAGCAGAAATTAAGCTAAGCAGAAATGTCGCAAATGAGGTTTAAGTCATGAGGGTCTGGAAGAGTTGCACTGAAGGCTAAGTAGTAATTGATCAAAAATTCTGAAGTTGTCAGGTCAGTCACATTCCCTCTGTATCTGTATGGCCTGGAGGTGTATAAGCAAGTTTTAAATGTCTCAACTGTAAGTGCACGTTGTCTTCTTTTCCCCTCTTTTATTATTACTACTTTCATCCTGTCAATCCAGCAATCACTTCTCTGGCTTTAAAGTTATTGCAAGAAAAGCCTAGCACTATACACTAGCATAACAATACAGATATCACATAAACGTCCAATAAATCTGCAGTCATGACAATCTTCTGCATTTCCTTTCAGATAAAGAATATCAGAGGACAATCTCTCTGCTATATATGTGAGTTGCCATATTTTAGACTTTATTATTTGTACTATAGATATAAGACTGAGAAGAAAAAAAAAAATTCACATTTATTGTTCTAGCAACTGCAGTTGAAGAGCAGAAGAAAAAAAAAAAAAAGACTATAAAACCTATAGAAAAGCTGAGTAGAATGGAGACAGTGGAGTGATGGCAGTCCCAAGTCATCCTAACTGGTAATCATGAAAGATTACTTATACTACAAACTAGATATTAGAATCATAGAATGGTTAGAGTTGGAAGGGACCTTAGAGATCATCAAGTTCCAACCCCCCTGCCATGAGCAGGGACACCTCTCCCTAGAGCAGGTTGCTCAAAGCCCCAACCTGCTCTAGGGAGGGCAGATACTAGCTTTGATATTTTCCCTGAAGTATAAGCTGAGTAACTGTCATACTGAATAACATCATATGACGGGTACTGCCAAGTTCTTACATTGACAAAACAGGGACCATTAAAGCTTCAACATTCTTTCAGGTAATCAATGTAATATAAGCAATATGTGATTAAAAGCATTTAAGACATGAAAAGTGTTAAGGTAAAGAACAGCTCATTACTCAGAGGATGTAGCATCTATAAAACCACTCATCTTAAAGGAGCTGGCCATTTACTACTTGTGATAGTAGTAACACATAACTACAGTGAATTCAGTAATTCATGCTCCAAGATTTATAAAATTTTATCATAAAATATAG
The DNA here is from genome assembly GCA_013400375.1 of Thinocorus orbignyianus. Lineage (NCBI taxonomy): Eukaryota > Metazoa > Chordata > Aves > Ciconiiformes > Thinocoridae > Thinocorus > Thinocorus orbignyianus. The sequence continues at coordinate 174,268 of VXBW01003750.1, forward strand.
ACGTATATATAGCTGAAATATAGGCATATATTACTGTAATAGAAATGATGCACATACGTTCATGTTTCAGAAAGACACTTGATTAATTTTAAGAAACTACAGTTCATCTGCACTGCTTCAAAATCTACATTTGAAACAGTCACATTCTAATTTACTCCAATATACATTTTCAATGAAATTTTCACTATCTTAGCTGACTCTCAATAGCCTGTGGCTAACATAGTTTTGGTAGGTGAAGGTAAAAACTCCTGTCCTTGGGGAGAACAAGACTTTCTATGATGCAGATACAGTTCCATCCGTGTGGGAAGTGCTGCTTTCTTGGAGATCAGCATGAGACTAGAGGACTAATTTGGACACTAAATTTCATTATCACAGAACTCATGATCATTATCTTTTAATTGGAAAACAGCCTTCTCAAACTTCCTTGTCTTTCAAAAGCTTAACAAACATAATGGACATTTTATAAGACAAAAAGGATTAAGTGAAACACTTTAAACAGTACTGAGCTTCACACATACTGTTTGTTTTGGATGAGGATGGTGAGTACAATAACATGTAACCAGCGGTTTTGCTGAATGCATTACTGTCAGTTGCTTGGTGATTAATGCTCAGATCAGGACTTGTATTATACTGTACTGCAGAGGTAGAAGGGCTCAAGCAACTCATTCTGTTCCAAGTTCATAACTGAACAATGAGCAGCTTAACACAAACCTGTCTGTATTTGCTATTTTTATACGGAAAAATTGAGATGAACAAATAAAAAATTTATTGTAACTTACTGAGAAAATATTCAGAGGATTAGATGCCTAACAGAAATATTCTCACTTTCGTTACAGTCCCAATTCCATTCCCACAGAAGAAACAACCTTCTGAGCTGTGCTTTAGTCTGAATCACCATTACAGTTCTTAAAAATACAGTAAATAAAATATTAAATTAAGTGGTTCACACAGCTGCATTGAAAAGAAGAAAATATTAAATGGGTAAGGTGTTCCATGTTCCTAAGCATTTGTGTAACATCAGTGCTTATTTTGTGTGGGAAAGTACAATAATATTGTACTCACTTCTCACGTACAGGTGCTAAGGAGAATGCAAGAGGAAAAAGAAGCAATTCCATAAATATACACACTATCAATGTGCAAGTTAAAATTCTGTATTAATTTTGTCACTTAAAAGCAAGCTATTCCCACAAATCAGTCACATTGCAGAACTTCGATTATAACCTCTTAATATCCATTATTAGAATTCATTCCTTATTTACACAATCACATCTCCATTTTATCTGGGTGCCATGTTTCATGTAGTAAGCCGGGTTGTTTTTTTTTTTTTTTNTTTTTTTTTTTTTTTCTTTTTAAAACTGCTGTACAGCGAATTCTGTGTTTTCTTCTGTTACCCACTGCATGGTATCGAGCTTTGAACAGTCTCCCAAACAGGAATCTCATGTTCTGGTAGTTCTGCCTTCCCTGACCCACACATTCTCCTAAGAAAGTAAGGACCATGCCTCATTTCATTCACCTGATCCTCTGAACCAGGAAGAGCAGGGTTCCACTGGCCTCCCTGATATATCTTGTTCACTAATTTGAAAGAGAATGGAACTGGCAGGTATCGGGAAACTAAGAAAAAAAATGAGGAAAGACAATCCTGCTCTCCCCAGACAGGAACTTGATTCAGTATCTCTCTCAGAAAAGACAGGAGTGTAATTTTCACTAGCACTGAAGTTACACAAGTAATGAGGTCGTGAATTACAGTATTAATCATTCCCCATACATACGGATGAGCACTATTCTAGAGTTCTGAGACTCCACAGAAATAAAAAATGAACAATGAGAGAAATACAATATTAATTTGCTGATAAAGAACTGAGACCTGGTACAATTAAACAATTTGCTCAGGTTTACAAAGGAAGTTTTGTATGTGAAATAGATACTCAGAAGCTTTTCAGTGAGCAGCACAAGATCTTTCTACCTTTCACTTCCCACCTCGACCAGTTATGCTTTAGAACTTTTAGTCCAGCCTGTCTGAATTATCAGTAAAACAACAGATGTATAACATGAGTCCAGTAGCAGTAACACCATGTGTTCTGAAACATGGCAAGTGACATTCCTAATCAGATTACTGGTATAATGCATGCTGATTTAATCCTAAAAATATTTTTTTTAGTTCTAATTTATCCAAGTATATTAAAATGCATTTTAATTCAGAGTAAAGATTTAATAGTCAGGAAGTTCTTCCTGAAGGGTATGTGACTAACAGCTCTGGAGACTTCAACACAATGTTTATTTACGAAGGTACACAGCATCACCCAGGGCTGCTGGAAGTCACTCTGTCAGTAAAGCTTAAAGTTATTCTAGGGAAACATCAGAGTTTAGTCTCCAGGACAGCTGAGTCATTTGCTTCGCAGCTGAGACAGTACTGCAGTGTAGTCTTCTGAAATATCAGTTAAGTCAAAATTGTTATGCATTGTGAGAGCAGTCACCTAGTTTGAAAAAGGGACATACCATACCGCTTTTAAAACCCTTTTAAAGGAATGCAGTAGATATAAACAAGAAGTTTTGTAATGATAAAGCCCAGTGCAATATCCCAGTGTCTCTTGAACAATTAACTGATCTAACAGCATGGTCTCTGTGAGATACTATTGTGCTGCTCACACAACTCAAAACACCCTGATGTACTAAAATGCAACCCCACAAATAGCATCAGTTCCTAGAAGTTTGACCCTCCTGATCCATGAGGTTTAGAATCCATCACCTGAACAATACATAATATTAACCTATGAAAATAAAAACAATATTGTTGTCAACTGTATATCTCAAGAGTGCCTTTAGCAGGAATGAGATCTCTAAATGAAAGACTACTGCACCTGAAATTCCTGCCCGAAGTGCTAAGAGTGTGCAAGTTTTCATTGGAATAGTATGTACTTATGGCTTTGTTTATACATATGCATCAGACCTGCCCATGCTAAACATCTCCAGATAGTCCCCACATCTAAACGGTAATAGGATCTACAAACTATGAGTTCTCTATCTCTGTGTCTTCTGTCAAAATAATGTCACAAGATGTAAGCATCCTTATTCAGATGACTTTAAAAAATGTACTACGAGATAGCGACCTGGAAAAACCCAACTTAAATAGTATGGTTTCTGAACTCTCAGACCCACGATTCAGTTCCACTTACCAGCATTGCCTTTGGCATAGTTGCTTTTACAAGTTGGACAAAAATTGAAATAGTCAGACAATGAAACAAAAATTACAACTGTGGTATCACTTAGCAAAATGCAATGGGAGGGTTTCATCAGCATCTATGTTTACAGCAGAAATTTCATCCCTTGTTTTAAGTGAGTGCTATGAAGAATCTCTTTCAAACTAATAAAACACTTTTTTAATTGCAAACACACACTTCTTGAAACTATACATTTTAGTGAATTAACTACTGTATGAATTAAAATTATGATTTTAAGTAAATCTTACATCTGCATGCCTCAGCCCTTATAATAAAACAATACATTTCTTTAAGATATTTCAAATAATTCAAGAACATCCCAGATCTTTCAGTATACTACTGCTGGAAAACAGAGTGCAACTATGCTAGATTTTTAAAGCCTGTTATAGATAATTACTATAATTATATAAGCACTTGATCTGGAAGCCAAAGTAAAGTTTAAAGATGGAATAAAAATTTCTGGTTTTCCCTAACCATGAGTAGCTTTTTAAAGTGAGCTTAAAAACAGTGTCTTTATGGATCTTCTATCATCTACTGTTTATTTTGTTAATACGTTTTAAAGGCATTACCTTTAATAACACTACAGATGAAACTAATCTCTTTCTCTAGTGCTTAAATTACCATCTTTTCACCACTTTTTTGAGGGCCACAGTTGCATCAAAACATATTGATAACAAAAGTCTTAAATCTGATAGCACATGTGTAGCTATCAGAAAACCTATAACCTTAATAGAGAATATTTTAAGTCTTCCTGTGAGAGAAATGGGACCCACAAATGTGAAAAGATAAATCTGAAAGAAAACTATAACTGAGACTTCTGATTTTGAAGCTGTTATTAAACTCCTAAAAGCTAAATGCATTTTTGCTGAGGAAACAATCTCTCTCGTCAAAAACAATTCAGAACAATCCCAGGTCCTAAATTGTTGAGGAAAGAAGAGCTGATTTCTATTTGAAATTCCTCTGAATTTTCAGAGGGATTTGGATAGAACATTACAATGATTCACAGGTATAAACTTCAGAAGTCTATGCAAGTCAGTGTAAACTACAAGGAGCTGGAAGTAGATTGTGATTTGCAGCTGTTGTCTATATGCGTGATGTTTTAAAGCACAGTAAAGAGACAAGACAAAGTACTCTCTTTGATTCAATTCTCAATTTGGTTTTATATGCCTAAAATAAGAAAAGACTCAGGACAGGAGCTTGGAGATGCATGCTGAGCTCCTAATCAAAGTAAAGGACTAATAATACTTAACAACTTTAGTAAGCATCTGGCTACATTTTGTAACTAGTCATTGAAAATTAATAGCCGTCAGAGCCAAACATAAAATAATTAAAAACTGAATATAAACAGGCAAACAAAAAATATAATTTAAAATAGAAAATGATATGGTTGAATGTGAAGGGGCAGAGAGAAAAAGCAAGTTGCATAAACAGGCCTATCATTTTAAAGTTGTTTCACTTCACTTTCTTCTGTCCATCAATTTTATTCTGTATTTATTCTTCTCCAGACATCTGGCAGCTTAAGCCAGAGTAGAAACTTCAAACACACGTGCGAACATTGTCATCTCAGACAAGTTCACCATACAAGTACAAGCACATATCAAGCCTACAATACACACACAGCAAACTGACACTGCTAATCTAAGACTTCCCAATTATATTGGAACTCTGCAGATGATAGTAGTCCTTCAGGTTTATTTAAAATGCCTAAATTCTTTTTATGGGGTTGCCTTCAATTTGACCTTCAAGCATATTGACATGTTTAATGGACTGCATTTAATCAAAAAATCTGTTTAGAAAATAAATAAAAATTAAGAAAAAAGTCTCCATTAAGTGGCTACTTTTCTAATTACAGTTCAAATAAAATTAATGTATAATATGAGAATACACCCTGGTAAAGCTAAAAGCTGAGTATGAAACAAATAAACCCCAGCATTTTACCCTACAACTATTCCTTTGGTTCTTTTTCCCTCTATGTCCCTGGATCTTTCAATGGTTACATTTAATTTTTGTATCCCTGCATTCTCTACATTACAATAGTATTTTCAAGGTGACACTTCATGTATATTGTTACCACCTCATAATAAATAATAATTGCAGTGACTAAAAAGATTCTTGTACCTTGGGTAAATTTGTTACCCTACTACTGCTCGGTATATCAATACAGTCTGTTTAGAACCCTAACTGGCGTTCATGACCAAAGTTTCACTCTAAGTTTACTTAAGTAAGTGTAACTTAGAGTAGAATATTATTATCAAATAATATTCAATATCCAGAAGTTCAGATGTATTGTTGATGAATAAAATGAAAAGTATATGACCAAAGTAACCACTGTCACAGTTATTCAACTTTTATATAAAATCACATTTTCAGAAAACCTCAATAGCTTTATTATATATGCATGCTTCTAAAGTTCTGAGTCTCCCTTACACATGATCAGATTTTCAAAATTGCTCAGCCGCTAGCAGCTCCCATGGAGAATTGTAGAACTCAGAAAAAGAGAAAATGTTATGAACTACAATCTTAATCTGAAAATACAGTTAGTTAACTACAGTATACTGAAAATAAAGGATTTTTATTTTAAATTACTGTCATGCTGAGCCCTTCTGAACACTAGTTAAATCATGAAGGCAGTTATTTTTTTCTGTAAAGAGAGTAATTTTCTATGATCAGAAGAGAAGAAAATAATAAACACAGGAAAAATTGTCTGTAAGGCTAGGAGACAAATACAAACAGCCACCTTTCCTGTTTAGCATAGAAAACAACTGAATTGTGAGCTGTCATATAGTATAAAGCTAAAATAAAGAAGAATGGCAGAAGTGGTGGTGAGGTGCCAAGGCAGCCTAGCAGTGTTTCAGACCCACCTCCATGACTTACATGTACTGAGGCACTGTATACGCTTTTTGTAAATTACTGTAGTTAACTTCTTGGTACTCTGAACAGTAGGGAAGGCTGGGGAAGCACACAGGGATTCAGATGAGAATGTAATGAATTGAACTAATCACTTGGAACCTGCTCATCTTTAATCCGCTTTAGTCTTCTCTCTCAGGAAGGGAAAACCCCACCAGTCACACTGGAGGTCTCACTCATCCATAGCTCCCTCCTGCTTCCCTGCCTACTCCCTTTTCAATTTACAGTTTTCTATGCCCTACATCAAACCTTTTTCAGAATAACACTTTTGACCCAGTAAATGCAGCACAGAGAGTGTAACCAGCAGATCAAGGGAGGTGAGCTTTCCCCTCTACTTAGCGCTGGTGTGGCTCAGTGGTCCTGAGTGACAGGACCAGAGACAATGAGCACCAAGTGAAACGCAGGAGATTCTCTCTGAACATCAGGAAACATGTTTTTACGGTGAGGGTGACTGGACACTGGCACAGATTTGCCAGGGAGGCTGTGGAGTGTCCATCCTTGGAGATACTTAAAAGCTGTCTGGACGTAGACCTGGGCAACCTGCTGTAGGTGGCCCTGCTTGAGCAGGAAGGTTGGAAAATATGACCTCTAGAGTCAAGCTCTAGAGTATTCCAACCTCAGTCATTCTGTAATTTTGTGAAATATACAGACAGGCACATGAGGACATCTCATGGTGTAATTCACAGCTCTGCTCCATATATGAATGAATGTGCTTTAGAAGTTCCCAGTTGCAAACAATATTTTTCCCATTTTCCTTGGCCATTTGCTCTTCCTCCGATCTTTTCTGTCCTACTCTTTACCATTCCTCCCACTTTCTCTGAACAAAGCAACATGAAAGCAGTTGAAATGCCAACAGACTGAGCACAGTAGTATTTAGCTGGGTAAGTGCACTATAGACACATCCTGACTAAATTTCCAATCTACAGACTATATCTCTCCACTCTCAGATTCTCTAAATAGTTTTACTGTAACGTAGTCAGAGTACCATGTTTGGTCTCTCACATACAAACTGTGTTACTTCTGCACTCCTATTTCTTCTTCCCTCAATTCTTTTATCATTTTTGACATTTGAAAACATAACTTCTTTCTAAAGCAGAGTCTGACTTTATAGTACTTTTCTTGTGTCTACCAAAATGGGAATGACTGCCTCCTCCCCTTTGTACCAAGGCTAAGAGCTACAGCAATAGAACTTGTTTCCTTGAAAAAGTGATTTGCTCTACGTCCTGGTTTCCGGTAGGGACGGGGTTAATTCCCCCCTGGCTCTGTGAGGGCACAGCTATTCCATCCCATGTGCACCAGGCCCAGGGGCAGCAGGGAGCTGGCGGGGGAGGGGAGGGACAACACCAGGAAATGGGGGTGGTGGCGGTGTCGGGATATAAATATCGGAGCGGCCGGGCCGGCGGCGGTCGGGACGGCGCGGGCTGCGGTCGGTACCGTATTCGTGTTTGTGTCCCCCCATCTGTGTTATTGTTTCCCTGTAATACTTGTTGTTCTGTTAAACAGTTTTCTTTTGTCTCAACCCACGAGTCTGCCTGTTGTTTTCCCTTCCAATCCTCTCCTACTGCCGTGGGAAAATCGGAGCGAGCGGGCTGCCACGTGGCTCTTTGTTGCTGCTGAGGCCAAACCACGACACTATATGACATCGTAAGGTTTCAGATTTACATCCCCATATCTGATACCAAAACAAGTCATAAAGATCCATACCTTACCCCTGCACTGCACCTGTTTTGCACTGCTCTGCTTTTAAAGAAAGTAAAAACATTTGTCTCTCAAGGGATCAAACTTAGTCTCACTGGTCAGAAACATGAAGTCCAGAAAAAGAGCTATCTCCACGCAAGTATCAGAAGGACTTCCCTCTTTCTACATACTTTTTATTCTCTGGCCAAGCTACTGGGGATGTTAAAACCCCAGACTATCCCAATCTCTGCGTTCAGACAAGGGATTTTCATTATCTTCAGATTAATTCCTCATTCAGAAGTTCAAAACTACATAGAAAGCTCTAAGTAATCAGAAGGATACAGGGATATATACATGCATATTACACCAGAATTGAATCTGAACAATCTTAAATTAAGAACTGTAAGAACGGAAAGAACACAGATCGACCAGTAATTCCTAGACTGAACCTGTAGCATGAACAACTACAAAAACAAACCATGTTTTATTCATGCAAGTTGATAAACTACGTTGGAAGTCACCGACAGTCAATGTACAAAATCATAGGATCATAGAATGGTTCCGACTGGAAGGGGCCTTAAAGATCATCAAGTTCCAACCCCACTGCCATGGGCAGGGACATCTCCCACCAGACCAGGTTGCTCAAAGCCCCATCCAGCCTGGCCTTGATCCCCTCCAGGGATGGGGCATCCACAACTTCTCTGGGCAACCTGTTGCAGTGCCTCACCACCCTCACAGCAAAGAATTTCCTCCTAATATCTAATCTAAATCTCCCTTCTTTCAGTTTAAAACCATTACCCCTTGTCTTATTGCTACACTCCCTGATAAAGAGTCCCTCTCCATCTCTCCTGTAGGCCCCCTTCAGGTACTGGAAGACTGATATAAGGCCCCAGTGAAGCCTTCTCTTCTCCAGGCTGAACAATCCCAACTCCCTTTGGAGCAAAGTAAATTTCAAACAACACTCAATACACATGTAAAAGTATTATGTCCATTAATTTCTCTGAAAATTTCCAGATGTGAAAAATAAGAAAGAAATTAATGGAAAAAGATAACCACTTTGGGGTATATGCTCTTCTCTATGAAATCCTCACAAATCTAGAAAAAAAGTCCTCTTATGGCCTCCTTTTTTGCTTTTAAAACAATATAATCTCATTTCTTCCACATTAGTAGTTTTAGTAGGGTATGGTTTTGCAGAAAGGAATTACATTTTGAGTATCTTCCCATGCAGTATCTTAACTATTTTCTAGAAAAATATGCTCTTCAGACACAGCACTTCTTTTACTTTATTTTCGCATTTAATTCATTTTAGAATGCCCTCCATTTGAATGACAGTGACATCAAATATCTCCTATCACATACTGCTTTTTGTCAAAAGTAATAGAAAAAGGAAATGTGTGAGCTCTAGCCAACATAGTAAGCTACTGAATTTTCCATGGTGATACTACATGGACCCCACAAAAAGAGGTAAATGAACTCTCATGAACAGAAATGGTAAGTATGGAGAAAACTTTAAGTAAGAAGTTGTATCACCTGTGTCTTGTATACCTCCATAGCTTCATCCTACACTGGACAAGTTCTCAACAAAATACCATGTATAGAACATATAACGAAATTATTTTACATAGTTCCTGTTGTCAGAAAGGGAAATCTTCTGGACATGTTTTAGACCCACCACCTGATACTAGAAGTAAACTTTACAAAGAGGCCCAATGTAAAAATATTGATTGAAAATTCTTTATGAAAGTTAAATTAATACAAACAATTAACAGTAATGGTAAATGAAAAGTTTCAAAGCTATTATAATTTTTTATCAGTTCTGTATGTTTTGAGCTCTGCTCTCCTATCATCAGACGTCATATTTCTATATTCTATAATTAAGTCACACCCAAAAAGACTACCACTCATGACTCTTTGCTTTGGGGTTTTTAAAGATTACTTACTAAATCAAAGTTGTTCACTCATCACCATCAGCTCTCAAAGTGAAAGTCAAGCAATATGCCCAAAGTGAAGCGGCTAGCAGACAGTGCAAAACATTTTCTGAGAAATCCCAGTAAAGGAATTATAGAAAATCTGAGCACTTGTTGCTTTTCTCTCAAACAAAAGATTAAACAACCGTTAAATGCAGAGATTCCATTTAAAAAAATGGAATCAGCAGATAACATGCAGCAAAATAATAAAAACACACTCTGGCTTCTAAAGATTGTTTTCCTTCACCATGTACAGTGCAGTACTAAATAATATATAATCTGCAGTTCCAATTCAAAAAAAGATATAGTTCATTTTTTTGTAGTCTGTTGAAAAAATGTAGGAACCTTTTCTTGTTACAGAAATCATATTTTTCTTCACTGGTACCACACATCAATTACGATCTCTAACTAACAGCAATTTGCCTGAAAACTTAATCAAAGCTGTGAACTATGGAAAAGAAAGAGATCAGGAACTCACAGAACTTATACAAAGAGCTACTATATTGCCAACAAAAATATTTTGAATGGTTTGGGCTGACATTACTAAAATTTTTTTTTTATGCAGAACCCTGTACCTCCAAAATATCCATACCAACACACTTGATCAAATTATAATAGTGCAGTATTACTAGCTTCACATGTATCTTGATTCTACGTGGTGACTGTTGAAAAATTTATTTATGTTGAGTTGTACCCTAAGGTAATTCAGATTTAAAAAAAGAGAATTCTACAATAATAACCATCTGGAAGACAGTAGTCTGATGATCAACCTCAGGTAGGAAGAATTATTTGAATCCCACGGACAGTAAAGTAGGTCCTTAGAAGTGACAATTTCCTTTTTATTTTTCCCTTTTTTTATTTTGATTTTGTTATTAGACCCTTAACTTGCAAATGCTCAACTGTCATAAAAGATCAGTGTTACTGAACCACCGGCATTAATCGGTTGTTTGAAATGTATAAAGAAAGACAAATAAAGGAGACATTGCAAAATGTCTTCCTCAAGTAGAACCAGATATTGAAATGATAAATAACATAACCTATGAGCAGTGGCTATAATGTTCTTGGGCAGAAGAGATTTCTAAATATCAAAGACTGTTGCTTCATTGTCAGATGGTCCATAAATAAACCATGGTCAATTCATGACACTGGACCTTTTCTTCTTGCTATGCTACTGTAAATAAGTGTGTTTCCCTTGCCTGTCTGAATTCTACATGCCTATTTCCAGAAATGCCGCAGCATATAAGTAACAATGTCATGTCCGTTTTGTCAACTACATGCTGATTATTCTTTTCTATCTGCAGTTTGGGAACATTATCAAGGTCAGAAGCAATCGCTCAGAAAACTGATGCTGAAGCTCCTGTGTCTGATAATTTCTGTAAGGAATTTTCATAAATAAACTTCATAATGCAATTAGTGGAATATCTATCTTTCTTACCTCCTGTAGAAACAAAAATTGTACCAGTAACCTGGCAAGTACCTAGTCAATGCATTTGTTTATTGCATGTAATCATGCCTTATTCCAAAATGACACAAGTCTAATTCACTGTTACCATACCTAACTTCCACGTGTGTCTGGGCAAATGCCCACCTCCTTCAACTCTCCTGACCTCCACTTTTTTTTCTTTTTTCTTTCTTTTTTTTTCTTTTTTTTTTTTCTTTTTTGACAAATTGGTTATGAGGCATTTACAACTGATGCACATATCGCGAAATTATTTCTGCCAAGCTTCCTCCATGACCTGCCCGTGGGACATGACATGCTCTGAGATGCATCGCTCTATCAAACTGAATCTTTCCAGGACAATGCAAATTATGACAAATTCCATCATCCCGCATTATGCGCTTCATGCTAATCTTCCTAATTCGAGAAAATCAGAAGGGCTTGCTGTTCTGCTGAAGGGCACGTTGTCTGAATGAATGATAGTGAAAGAACATTTGCAATCCCCTTCATCTTCTAATCCCAGCTGTGGCCACCTCTGCCCTAAAACCACTGAGGAACCTTTCCTCCTATGTAATTCTTGCATCAGAATTAACTCAGGATCAGTCTTCCAACGAAGCACAGAGAATAAGAATGATTTTTTGGTTCTAGGTTTTAATGGTAATATGTCTTGAGAGAAGCATTTTTAACAAAATTTTCCTCACAGACTTTTCCTGCCTATTTCTTCTAGTCTGCCAGACTTTCACAGTAGGAGTGCAATCTCCATGAAAAGCTAAATTATCTCCCAGAGTGGATTTTGAAACAATTTCAGCAATAGGTTTCAGGCACTTTCTGGTCTCGAGCACTTTTGACTTTGGGAGGTTAGGCTGCTGACTCAAAGAAAACAACCAACCTGCAACACATTCTTCAGAAAGTCCCTAGGATAGAAACCAGCCACATCTCGGAATCATTCTTCACTGGCTCAGAAGGTGGCAGTATTACTACATGAAAGAAACTTGCTATCTGCCTAGTATTCCATATCCACATTGCTGAAATAAACATGTTTAATTCCCAAAGAAGCATATATTTTATCCTGTGGCATAATTTACTTATAACATTAAAACTCAAACATGGAGCAATTTGTAGCAATAACTATGATTATGCTGTTAGTGGCCCAAATGTCACTGTCTAGATTAGGCTAAATGATACCTAGCACCAAAGAGCTTCTGTGATTTATTTTTTATTATCAGTGGTAGAACTTGCATGCTTAAAAGGCTCCCCATTCAAATTATTCAGTCTTCTAGATGACTGAGGTAATCATAGAAAATCTTATAAGAAATGATACAAGTCTTAAATCTCTTCCATGCTTAAAATATAGAAATGTTTTGGGCAGGCAGTTATGTTATTATAGATTTAAAAATAAAACTTCACAGTAAAAATACAATGCACACTGCAGATGGAGAATTAAAATGTGTCACTGTTTTTGCAATCCGTGAGATTGAAAATTAAAAGGGTTTAGAATCAAAAAAGAAAAATATCACTTTATGAAATGAAATGTATGTCTTAAAGACATTATCAGAAATATTAATAAATATATTTATGAAACTGTTTTACTGAAAAGGAGAGAACATTAAGGTTTTTAAATAGTTTTTGCTTTAATTTGCATCTTAACTAATGGGATCCTTTTCCTACCTATTTATATAGAACATTTCAATCTACAGGAACTCTGTCAATATTACCAATAAAAATTCTTTTATACTCTTACTTTAAATTAGAACAGCATTTTTATTTATGAAAAATGAAGTGTAAGCCATACTTTCTAGTTGAATAAGCTTTTCAGAATGAATAAACAAACACTCAGTAACGAAAATACAGACAAGTTTTATTTTGCATTTACCATCTATGCTTTAATGGAATCTTGCATAATTGGCTTGATGCTTTACTGAGTCTTCATACATGCCTAATAAGTACATAGCACAGATCCACATTAAAGTATTACTAAGAAGAGACAGGAAGATCTTTAGCTTTATACTTCATTCCCAGTGAGACCCAAACCCTCAGAGGTAAATGACTATGTAAGCATCATTTCAGCAAAAGGCACCGGGCACACCCTGTGCATGCTGCGGCTTGTTGACATGAACCAGGGCAGGCAGACACCAATAATACATGAAGTGAGGTTCAGAGGCAATTAGGATCAGTTGTCAAGGCCAGGCCATTAATGAAAGAACATGTCAGAGGAGCTGGAGACTTCAATGGTTGAGGGCAAGAAGGCGATTTAGTGTGACAGATCGAGTCCTTCCAATGTCCTCAGTGGTACATGCTAATACCAGCCTTAACAACCTTTTGTGGCAGTGTATAATGCGACTAACATGGACTTTGATTCAGCAAAATGACTGCTGCCACTGTTAGTCTGTCTCATTCCAACAACAGTAAAAGCACTGCTACAAATAATTACCCACTTCCTTCCCCCCTCCTCCATTTAATGCAGTACTCCTTTATGCATGCCATACTGTTTCTCACTAGAAGGTCACAACGTTTATCATGCTGTTTTCTTTTCTTTCTGTCATGTCCAAGATACTTGTTAATATAATCCAAAATTATCCCATAAAACAGTTTTGTTCAAGTAAAAGGAAATAAACTATAAATTCAACACTACCTCACGGGACTAATAAACACAAAAAGAGCAAACCAAACCTAAGGATTCACTACCTATTCTGTTAATTAGGCAAGGAAAATGCTGCAACATGAGGTAATTATTAACATAATCTACAGAATCAAAAATATATGGCAGCTTTAACCTCCACAAAAATGAAATCCTGAAGCTTTATAAATAACTTGGCACTTGGTTGTTGTTACTGTTACTGTCAGCACTACCAAGCGCTAATTTTTATAAAAATCTGCAGATCTCAAATTCCTAACACTCAATTACAGGATGAAAGAAAGCATAAAACCAGAAAGAAAAATCTGAAACAGGAGTTCTATTGTAGGCACAATAGATAGAAATCAGGAGCAACATCTTTACTGTAATAAGACAATGTGTCTTCTTTATAGAAGATGCGATCTGTTTAATGAAGAATAGTTTTCAATTAAGTTAACAAACCATTTCTTAACTACATTACCTAATTTCCGAAGTACGATTCTGGTATTCAGTACTTCTTTTAATATAAACTTCTTTCTAACACTTCAACATTTTAGCCACTTGAGAATATGCTATACTATGCACTTAGGTGTGAGAAATTTGTGACTCCAGAAATGGCAGCGAAAAATATGGTTAACCATATTCACCAGAACTGCCCACACGTTTCAATGGGGAATTCATAGATTTTTCAACGTAAACACTGTCCTATCAATAATAAAAATTACATCTTGAGCCCTATTTAACTCACCTTATATCAGATGATGTGGTTCTCCCCTATCACTTCTGTCATTTGGCAATGCCTGAACTGACCTTTCTAGAGGCAATACTTACCTGTGAGTGACAGGAGAAACTATCTCCAGCAGGATGAATTTCCTTCTCTCTCTTAATTTCTCTCCACTTTGCCTACTTTCTGTCTGACTCATTTTAGTTTCTCCCTCCCCCCCATCTCTTTTTTTTGCTTAAAATTCTACAGCTAACCTCTTCTTAACTGACCTTTGCCAACGTTCCCTTTTCAACCCCTAGCTTTAACCTTTGAATGTCTACTTTGTTTTACTTGATACATTTTAATATTGTTTGTTTCTTTGCAACCCTCTCCCTCTTAATTTCATTGTTTGCTATTTTCCTTTCCGTTCTTCCCTTTACTCTTGCACTTTTATCAGCTCCTGGAGCCACTGAAGTTAAGAGGAAAATCCCACTGACTACAATACGAGTAAGCTCTACCGCAAGTATTTAGCACTGAATATACTACCCACATCTGCGTGTCCAACAGAAGAAGCAGCTGTTGGCATTTAACATGATAAGTAACAATCGTACTTTTTTGACCAAGTGTAATGGATGGGATTACAATAATGCTTATACTGCAGTACAATTACAGGTCCATGTGCAGTATGAGGAACACTAACAAGAAATATAATTGGAGACAGCAGTGATCTAATATATTTTATCTACATCTGTTGATTATTTTCAATTATAGTAAGTATGTAAATAGGAAAGTTACATCTAACTCTTGGCATATATGCTAGGAATTAACATTAAACTAAAAGTTGAGCACATGGCTAACCCAATTCATCCTATATATTTGGATTCAGCTTGGCACTAAAATTCTGGCTTAAAAATTGATGCCTCTACAGATATGCCAGTGATTATCTACTCTTCTTTACCAAGAGTCTTGATAAAAAGAGCAGCATTTTTAAAAAAGTAACAATCACACTGTATTTCAATATTTTAGAAATAACAGTAGGATCTCTCAGAAACTTAAGAGATCAGGACACACACATTTAAAGGATATTTTAATTGTTCTGTGCTTTTGTGTAATACCTCTCTTCCTTTTGTGCCTCTATCATGATTTTTTTTTTAATTAACTGTAAACATTTGCTTCAAGATTTTCATTCTCTTCTGTAGATTCTTAGTTATAAAATATTTCCTGCACAATTAAACAATGTTTTTTATTTACTAACTCAAGGTTTAATAATACGTTACTGGATGGATTGGTAATAATTATCATAAACACAGGAATCAATGATCATCAGGTATGCAGATGACAGACACACTGAACTAAAATAATCATCACAAATATTAAATATCATGAAAATGAAATTTTACTGAATTTTTAGATGTACTAAGACATCTTTCTGTGGAAATATAACAAATCTCTTCACATAAATGAATTAGGCTTTAACAGTAAACAGCAACATTCTTAAAGTAAACTGGAGGACTGAACATAAATAAAATATTAACTATTAGAAGCTGCAATATTTAATAATCAAGATGTGTATCAAAACTGGAAGTATATTCAGTATCCACTTATAAATGTACACATACTTCTCTTCTGTTTGCTACCAATTCATTTCAAATGCCTGGAAAAATCACAATGCATTCCAATGGAACAGATGTCTTGTGACTTTAAGGAAAGAAGAATGCTTCTGACAGAATAACTCCCTTTCTCTCTCAAACTACTGAAGTGAGGGAATAAAAGGACAAAAAGACAGAAAGAAGGAAAGAAAGAAAGAAGGAAAGGAGAAAGAAATATATCATACCAGAAAATAAAATATGTCTCCAAATATAAGTGCTAAGAATTGCAGCAGAACAAATATAAAACAGAATTAGAAAATAAAATAACTTCTCTGCCTAATACTGACAAATCAGCTCACATTTTTACAGTACTTTCCATCTCCAAGGATCACAAAATATTTCACAAATATTTTTTTAGTATATTTAGGAGAAAATTAATTCAACACTGATAAACAGCTCCAAATGCAAAGAGCAAAGCAGGTCACACTAATACTGTACAATAACTGAGAGAAAAATAACCATACCTAGCTGGCCTTTCTCTGAAAAGGTATCTCATTATACAATATGAACATGACCAGAACTTTGGAGTCAAAGTTCTTATTTTTGAACTTACTAACTTTATTTCATTGTGCTTACTGAAAAGAGAAGAGATTCAGGAAGCAATTAATGACAAAATGTTACATACAATATGCTTTCATATATTAACGAAATCTGTATGAATAAGTCACAATAAACTCAGACTATAAATAGAACTACCATAGAACTATAGTTGTACTATAGCACAACGTTTGTTGTACTATAATAGTACAACAAAAGCCAAATAACCAGAAATTAAGTCAAATGAGTAACAGACATAGTTAGGCTTGGAAACAAAAAAAGATGAGACATAAAAACCTGCTTTCTGGTGCAGAGATATCAAAGTTCGGACTTTTTAAGCCTAAAACAAGCAAATCTTGTGGCATAGGCATGCATGTAAGCTTGGCTTTTCCATTTTAAGCTGCTGTAAAATGCAACAGTCAGGTTGACTAAGAGATGTTTCCTTGTTTTGAAAACATTGTCCTGTCTCATTACAAAGAGCTACTACAAGTAGGTTTTGAAACAGAATTCTCTCAGAAGAATTCAAGGTTGTTTTTTTGTTAGGCTGACAGAGTTTGTGCTAAGAAACAGTACAATTGAACTCAGGGATAAATTGTGTCCAATCCCTAAAATGTCACCTAGAGTTGTGCTGAAAGCTGTGCCTCTCTAACACTGGAGAGCAGATGATAATGACGTCTGAAAGAATGATTCTTTTCATTATTTTACAGTAGTAAAAGGAAGCTTGGTCAGCAGAAATCAAAGGATGACAATCATTTGTGGTCCCCTGAATTCACAAGAGAAAGGGTGGGGAAAAAAACAGCTAATTATCTATGTCCTTAAAAAGGTAGATGATTTCACCAAGACTATCTAAACAACCCATATGGGTTCTCTAGATAACTACCTTTGTGTGCACTGCCTGAGGGAGACAGATGCCATGCGGTTTACTTGCAGAAGGAAAACAGCCTGAAGAGCAACACAGTGCTTCAGACTGAATTCCCCAACTATGGTTTCAGCAGTAAAAAACATTTAAAAACAAAGATGTTTCACATTTAAAATAGATGCCAGAACTGAAGTATCAAAAGATAGACGGAAAAAAAGAAGTTTGACGCATTTTTGATGTTAAATATTATTTCAGTGTGTAAGGATACAGAGAGTATCAGTTTATCACAACCAGTTCAGCTTGAACTTACTTTCATTACTATAGAAAAAACATAGCTATGCCTATCGGGAGATGTTAGTGTCTCAGAAGAAGAGTGCTTCTGCAGAGATGTAAACATGAAGAAATTATTAACTTGATATCTTGTAACATTTGGTAAGTTTTGGATACCTTCCCAT
This sequence comes from Thinocorus orbignyianus, assembly GCA_013400375.1. Taxonomy (NCBI): domain Eukaryota; kingdom Metazoa; phylum Chordata; class Aves; order Ciconiiformes; family Thinocoridae; genus Thinocorus; species Thinocorus orbignyianus. The sequence continues at coordinate 192,292 of VXBW01003750.1, forward strand.
ATAACCATAAAACTGGATGACAGCAGAAGGTATCTTATTATGAACCAACAAGTATAAGAAGAGATACAGGAAACAAGCAAAGAAGGAATAAGGGTTGGTCCACATGAGTGCCCCAGTAAGTACACAGTAACACAAGGTGTCCTCACAAGTGGAATTTGGACAAACCTAGGCAGGAGAAAATACCAGCTAGTCAAAGAACCAAAACGTAATTTCTGTGTATTTTAGAGAACACATAGCGACAAACTATCTAGGGCATGGCATGGTTCACAAACAGTTAACCTAGTGAAAATTCAAAGAGAAAGAACATGAGCACTTCAAACCTGTCACAATAATCACATAACCCAACTTCTAGAGAAAGAGACGTTTCAGTTACTGAGCTCAGCCCTCAGGCTCTCATGCATCAAATTCACAACGGAAAATAAACTGGGATGGGGAAAGATTTGTGGTGCCAAAATGCCACGATAATGTAGTGGATCCAAATAAATTTGCCAACAGTGAATACGTAATTTTTTAAAAGATCTCTGAACCCAAATTATGATCCCTCCCTTAAAACATACTGAAGCAGAGCATGAATAAACAGCAAAAAGTATGAATAAGGTGCATGTTGATAGGAGATAATGCAGGTGATTGGTCTGAAACAAATGCAACAGCTTTTGAAGCTAAAAACAAGGTGAGAACAATGTAAGTATCAATCAATTGTGATGTCTTTATAAGAACAATGGAGACTATGGAGGTGAATTTTTTTAGGAGAGAACCCTGGGACAGGTAGGTATGTTATAGCCTCTAAAGCAGATAGAGGTTAAGGAAGATTATAGCGTACAACAAAACTACTACACATTTTCAGTAGAATTACTATTTAAAAATGACAGTAGAATTACAAAATTGAATTCTTATCCTCATCTTCTGAATATATTTTTATGAATTTCCCTTAAGGATCAGGACTGAGACATTACAGATTGTTTTATAGGAAATGTTTATCTGGATACTTTTTGTTCTTTACAGACTTTCTACACCATTCAATCTGGGGCATACTGGTGGCTCAGTTCCACTTGTGAAGTTACCATGAAAGCACTTGAAATATGACTCTGAAAATGCTGGTATAGAATACAAAAACCTGAAATAGGTCTGTTATAGGGATTATTTACTTTAGAGATGCCTTAGCAAGTTTTCCATTTCATGCTCAGGCACACTCTTGATGCACTAAGTGTATTTGGTTTTGCGCAGCATTTGCTTCTCCCGATAAGCTCAGCAAGGCAAGAAGGCTGCTCTGAACCCTAGGATGGGTGGTTCCAGCACACATTCAGTCATACATGTTCAGTTGCTTGGAAAGTATGATACTCACATCAAATGGAGAGAACAAGTAGTTACCTGGAATGAGCTGCTCATAGTAATCAAGCAACCAATGATTCATCTTCATTACTAAATCCCAGTCAGGTTTTCCATTAATATAAATGTTGCGAGCTTTTCACCCATAAATTAAATTCTTACACATAAAATCAAGTATACGAGCAGACTCAATGGGATTCCTCCCACACAGAGAAGTAAATTCTTACGTAACAGCTCACAGACTTAGTGCAATAATACATTGCCATAAGACTGCCAAATTGCAGGCCACCAGCCTTCATATGTGTCATAATGAGGAAAGTATTCATATTTGCCAATAATTAAGCTGTAATCACCAGCTTATAGCTTTATTAGAATATTGAAAATTAGTCTGGTTTATCAGTAAACATAAGGTAACTCATGCTGAGCATATAATAAGGCTTGAGAGCTGTCAGAAGAAGGTAGAAGTCCAAACCACAAAAATGTGAAGTCCTCTTTCTCTTAAGTAAGTGAAAATGCTGTCTGAGATTATTTAAAGAAGATTATTTGTTATTAAGCAACAAAAAAACCTCACAGATCTACAGAGCAAGCTTTTAAGATACTCCTTTTTTTGTGTTACATTCAGAATTCTGAATGAAAAACTTACCTGGGATTTACAGCAGCTAGCACAATGAACACATAGCTTTCTAAACCAGCCAACTAGAAGTCTTAAACTCAGAGTTAAATTCCGGTCTGAGGGACAGACCCTAAGTAAGATGAAAGGTCACAGTCCAAGACTGAAGAAATTCTAGTGTCTGCATGATTCCTCTCAATAATAAAAAATAAAATAATGAAAATAAAGGACAAAGAATTCACAGAATCATAGAATGGTTAGAGTTGGAAGGGACCTTAAAGATCATCGAGCTCCAACCCCTCTGCCATGGGCAGGGACACCTCTCCCTAGAGCAGGTTGCTCAAAGCCCCATCCAGCCTGGCCTTGGACATTTCCAGCAATGGGGCATCCACAACTTCTCTGGACAACCTGTTCCAGTGCCTCACCACCCTCACAGTAAAGAACTTCTTCCTAGTATCCAATCTAAATCTCCCCTCTTCCAATTTAAAACCATTAACCCCTGTCCTACCACTATACTTCCTGACAAAGAGTCCCTCTCCAGCTCTCCTATAGGCTCCCTTCAGATACTGGAAGGCTGCTATCAGGTCTCCCCGGAGCCTTCTCTTCTCCAGGTTGTACAACTCCAGCTCTCTCAGCCTATCTTTGTAGGAGAGGTGCTCCATCCCTCTAATCATCTTCATATTCCTCCTTTACTCTACAGCTGAAGAAAAAGATGAAGTTGTTACCTTTCTGAAAGAGCTAGAGCAATTTTTCAGGATGCAAAAGAATTGAAACGTATGCCTCCTTACCTGAGGAGACAGGAAACATCTCCCACTTTACAGAGATGCCACATATAAACCAAAAACAGTCCAGAGAGCAAGGACGTCTACACTCACCGTGATCTAAACTCTCTAACCACACTGAAGTTTGATACGTTCTTTCTTGGTCTCCCACCTTTGAACTGTGACTTTGAACCAGGAAAGTGAGAAGTGCTACACTAGTATTTCCTGCAGACTATCATTTGAGAAGTGTGAGCTCTGAATCAAATGTGCAGGCTTCACGGGATCCAGACTTAATTTTTTTATTTCCTAAACAAAACACAACAGCCATCCTTTTCCTTTCCTCATATTTAAGCTCTTCTAGGGACCATGGTTTAGGTTTGCATCTTCTTAAATGTGAATCACTATAAACCTGCGAGGTAAAGCGGAGAGATGTCTGTTTCCCCAGATGGCAGCAGCGCCCATCAAAGTTTACCCAGTCAGAGAATTTTCAAGCAAACAGAGAATCACCTTGTAAATTTTAATAGATAGAAAGTGAAGCAGAACCGAGGGGTAGACACTCTAAATGGTTGTCCTAAATTAGCCTGCTGAAGCCAGCAACAGCGCCTTAATCCACTTTGTGTAAAAAGATGGTCATTGAAGCTCTGACAGACAGATATCAAGTGTAACTTCATCTGTTGTAATGTTTGCTTTCTGAATGAGGGCGTGCACGCGCGGGCACTGAGCATGTCAGTTCCACATCTGATTTCTGAGAGTCACTTCGATGTGAGTGGGAGCTGAGATGCTCCTCAGAATGTGAGGTCAGACTACCCAAAAGCACAAACAATGTAATAGATGCCTTTTTAGAAATTTCTATTGAAGATTTTATCAAATGTAATTTTATTTTATTTTTGTGTAATTACATACAGTCTCCATATGGAGACCTCTCAGAAGCTGCACTTCATTTTTACGTTACCAGTTGTTTGGGTTTTTTTCTGACTTAATCACTATTTGGATTTTGAACCTTTGGGAAGGTGAAGATCTCTGTTTCATGAATGAAACTTCCACAGTAAATTCTGGAAAAACGGGATCTCTCACACATATGTGGTAAAAGCAAAGACAAAATACTTTTTCTCATTAAACTGATCCTTCATGTTTCATTTTTCCTTAACTTATTATTTGTCATAAATCCAAAGCAACTATGAACACTTCCAAAGTGTTCATCTACTTCTGTATTTTTATTTTGCATAGCTTTTTTGAACTCCTCATTCATAAATGTGTATTTCCTCATGAATCCTATATATTTGCATACTTCACAGTTCACAGCTAATATTTAAAAATGTGGTATCTACAATGTGAAAATAACTGCAATACCCATCATAATCAAAGGGGAAAGGTTTGGAAAATGTAAATATATGCTCACAGCTGTTTGTTTTCTCAATTCAGTTATCATTTTCAAAATACGCTATATTTTCCATGTAACCCATTTTTCATCTGCCCAATTACTAGTAATCTTTTTTCTACTATCAAAAATGATCATTTGTTTCTTTATTGTAGTAGATAAAACATCCTTTCATTGTTTCAGCTCACAAGCTGTGCAGATACTACCCACTGTTCTTGCCTCCAGCACTTCACATTATTGGTGTATTATTTCATGCATGCCCTACTCTTTTATCAATTGCTTTTGAAGTAATGTTAATAGACTAGAAAATTGAGACATTTATGAAGTATGGGCAGTGTTTATGAAAAAATCCATAAACTATGACACAGGCAAGACAAGATAAAAGCAGCATTTTAATAGATTATGGCAAAGAGATCCTGTCAGAAGTTGACAACTGACTCCTCCGAGATCACTAATTTTTATGGGATTAATCCGTTAGTATTAAAAATGAAGTTAAATGTCCTAATTAATCTCTAAATAGCACACCCAGAATTAAACCTTGTGGCCCCTTTCTTGGCAGAGCAATACTTTTGAGTAATAATTTTGAGTAATTACCTCAAACTGATAAACTGAGAAAGATGGTATTCTTAGCTAAATAGCCACTTGAATTAGACTTTATTTTATCAATGAGGAAAGAAATCAGCATCATTTGAAAAAGATTCTTGTATAATAACTTCTGACTCTTAGAAAATGACAGATCACTTGGTTTTAACTACACAGTTTACTCTTCACTATATAAATCCACTTAGTAATTACAATACAAAAGTAAATCCCTCATTCCTGATTTATGCAAGCAACAGCAAAAATAGAAGAAAAGAATGGAAGAGGAAAGCTACTTATTTCCAAAGAAATACATGAGGGAGACAGGACTTAGGATCAACTGAGTCATAAGAAAAATCTATATATTTGGTAATCTGCTTCAGGTTATCGTTCTTCCCATCAAACCAAAAATATCATAAAATATCTTATCAAACTGCCTAAATTAACAACTGATTCAGATACTGAAAGCTACCATGCTTCTAATATTCGTATCTTTCTTGATCCCGTATCTATAAATGAGCTCAAAACTCCAGACTAAGAACAAAATCACAATTAGTCATTCTGTAACTAAGCAATAGTCTTTTAACAAATTTTAGTGTAATGGTTTCTAACATTACCTGCTCCTGGTCTGTGAAACTGAAGATGAAGATTTCATCCTCTGAGGCATTTCTAATCTAGTAATTTTTCCATTTCAGACACACCAACATTTTTGCAGTGGACTATCCTGTATTTTAAATCAACTCATTACAACATATTTTTAAGTGTTTATAGACTACGCATAAAATTCTAGGTAGAAAACTATTTCCAAGATACATATGCTAAAATATTCTTGCTTGCATCTAAATTTGTATCACAGACCATCCCGGTGCATTTTCACCAGATACGATCTGCCCTAGTGATGCAGAAGTGAAGATGAAAAGCCCTAAAGCATTCTATGAGGAACATCACTTACTATACACTTGTGTAATAATCCAGTAATTTTTCTTAATATTAATATGTCTTAGAGCACACTAAGCGGACAACCTTGGACTTCTTCCCCACAAGTGGTGGTGGCATGGAATAATAATAATAAAAAAAACAATTAAAAAAAAAAAAATCACTCTTTGTCCCTCATGCTGTTAGCTCAGATGTTTAGTTACCTCATCATACTTCAGCTTCTTAGAAAGCAAGAAGCTCGGCTCCAAAACCCCAAAAAGTAATTCTAAATTTCCCTTTAAACACCCATTTCAAGTACTCTGACTGCACCGGAGTCTTATCAGTGCTGACTGATCCCATTCTCATCATCAATATCAATAACGGACTTTTACTTTCACATGCCTTGAGGCACGAACCACAATTACTGGCGGAAGCAAGGACCTACTTAAAATAAGATAGCACTTCTAATTCTCCCTAAGGTTTATTTTTAAGATGCCTCATCAATAAAGTGGAACTTCCTAGCTGAAGGTACACTCCAAGAGGTAATACAGTTATCCCCTGCTATTTGGTGGACTTTGTGATGATGGGTGTGACTGTATGTCAGGTCCCTTAGCAGTAGCAGACAGCTTTGATCCAACAGCTAATTTTGGCCAAGGGCACTAATTAAATAAAATGTTTCATAGACGGGCTGGTTAAGAAGCATATGATGTATCACAGAAATAAACAGCAACAGCACGGTGCTCAGTTTATTCCCATTGTTTCCTTACTTGCGTACTTAGTCTCCATACAATTTAGAACAGGCTCCAGGTTGCCCTAGTGCTCTGCGTAACTTTTTTTTGGCAACAGCTAGGGAAACAACAACTTTTATATCAGGAACAAGGTAACATATATAGAAGTGGGTATGCCAATGCCACTGAAGTACAACTTGCTTTCTTTCATCTACTAGAATTCCAGTGTCTCAATTCCTCTTCCATACATAACCATTAAAGATCTCCTGAACAGAAAGTTTTATAGCAAGCATTTTTTTCTCTGTAATGATGCTGTTTCCTTTCTGCTATTCTGTCAGTAAATCTGTAATTTTAAAATTAATCATATAATCTGACAAAAATTTAGGTTGAAAAAGATTTCTGGAGTCCCCTAATTCAACCTTATGCTTAGAGCAGGCCTAACTTAGACATTACACCCGTTTGCTGAGTGCCATGTGCAGTCAGGTTGTGAAGACCTGCTGGCTACCACCCTGCTAATGCAGCCTTGTCTTTATTTATCCTTCATTGCTGCAATGGTGAACTTCCAGTAACTTATATAGCTGGCACTCAGGACCTCTAGTAACTTCTTTACAGATCTTCTACCTAGACAGTCAATCTCCATTCTACGCTGCTGCATGGGACTATCCCATCCAAGCTGCAGGACTTTTATTTTCATTTCTGTTCAATTTCATGGAGCTCCTCTCATCAGTTGCTTGTCTGGGTACCTCTGAATAGGATCCCTGCCTTCCAGTGCATCAACTGGTATCCAAATTACACACATATCCACAATCCTGCTAGGCTTGTATTCAATGTCATTATCCAAGTTGTTAAGATGTTGATGATGACTATCATCCGAAGTATCAACACCAGAGGTACACGATTTAGACTTTGAACTGTGGACTATCACTTTTCTTTTCCACCCACTGGAAGCTCCTGGTATTCTACCCTCATATTACTACACATGGTATGGTATAGTATAGTATAAAAGAATTAATATAATTTAATGCAATTAGTGTACTGTTGTTGAATCACAAAAAGAAAAGATGGGAAGGAAGCCAATAAACAACTAATCAGCTGTATGTATGTAAAAAAAGAAGCATTTTAAAGAGTTAACTATATCTTTACGAATCTTACCATGTTTTTTTTCAATCCCTAATTCACTAATAGAAATTTTCTGACATCTTTCTTTCTTCATCCCTCTTCAGCTGATCTTCCTACAAGGGCAACTCATGCATTCCTAAACGTGTGGATTCCTTAACATACGCATTTTGTCTAAAAACAGCTAAGCACAACTTTGGAAAACTGCAACCAATCAGATAGTTTAAGTAGCCAGGTAATCTTTCCTAGTGTACATAATAGACAAGACTATTTCCAACTACACCTTCTCTTTTTAAAGCCATCTGATACAAATTGTGCACTATCGAACCATTTTCAGTTTCACTGCAAGAGTAGAAACTAAGTCTTCTTAGCAAGGAAACATTAGAGCCACTGCAAACATCACTGTCTTAAACCAGATGCAAAATTCTTAATTCCCACAGTATTATCCGTTCCGGTATCATGCCTTGATGATCAAAAAAAATGAAAGGAAAAAATAATTTATTGTGAGTAAACTGGANAAAAAAAGAAAAAAAAAAAAAAAAAAAAAAAAAAAAAAGGCCAAATTTCGATCAAGTTTTAGGGATCTGGACATTGGAATCAGAAATAACACTTTTTTGGTTTTTTTAACTCTGTGCTACTGAATCCAGACAGTGCGGAGGAGAAAACTGAGAAAAAGATGCCTGAAGGATGGCTGAAACTGGGATTTGGCAGCTGTCAGAGGGAGAAAACTGAGGTCAGAAGGAAAAGTGGAAAGCTTCAACAGACAAAATGAAGTCATAGATGCATGTATGTCAGTATGTGTATAAAATACATTATGTTGCCATTAAAAATTATTGTAGAATATGAGAGTAACATAAATTTTACTGCTGCATGTTAATTGTTTATTTACAGATAGAAAAACATTTTCTCAACTTTGCCAATGCAAACAAACTGTAAGTGCAAATTGACTTTTAAACTACATTAACATACTAGAAGAACATCTGGTACAAACACTGTCAACTTTCCATGTGTTCTTAGATAAGTATTTGTTGTTAGTGTTTCAGCTGCACTGGACTGTTTTTTAATTATTATTTTTTTAATGAACTATGCTCACAGTTCATAAATGCTCAAATAATATACTTGCAAAATAATCATCAATAAGCTCTCAGTATAAATTTCTCACTCCACAATACTACTTTGCTAAGCATCTTGATGTTTAACTCCCTGACGTACAACTGTGCCATTAGCTTTTGTGAAGATGGTAAGCAAGCTGTTTCTATATAAATTAGTAATTACTGCTTAGTCTTGACTAATCCTCTAATCCACTGGTAAAACAAAATTAAAACATGAAAATAAAATAATGATCTGATAACAACAGTGAGAAGTAAAACCATTAGTAAAAGGACCAAGTTACTACCACCAACAACCAGCACAAATTGGGCTGGTGCCCACTGGAGGAAGGCAAATCATGGGTTATCACATATTCCCACACCGAATAGCCTAGACAGGCTGTGGTACTACTGTTAGAAGGACATATTCAGAGAACTTGTTATACATTACTGACATCAGCAGTATAGCCTTTACAATAAATCTAATGTAGCTTACATACCAGTTGCTGATATAAACATTAGGACTGGCAGAGGTTTCTGCACCAATAAAAGAGGTGGACCAAGAAAATAATATTAAATTATCTCAGTTTTTTCTTATAATAAGAAAGTCGGTCATATTGCATCTTACAACAGTGTACATCTACTTCTTACAAGTAGAAAGACTGAGTTTCTTTTTAAAGAGTGTTAATACCAAAAGAGGAAGGATGTTTGATTTTGCTAAAAATACTCTGAAAATCCTAATTTCATTCTGCCACTGTTGTTTAATGTCTATCAGACTGAGGTCAGGACATTCTCATCGTAAATTTCCAATTTTTACTTTTTGTCCTCATGGTGCTATTGGCAATATCCTGTAAGGTCCCTACAGAATTAAACCGATGCTCTGCTGAGTGACTTGTTGAGCCTGAAGTGTGAATTCCATAGTTTGCATGAACTACCTACACTCTTCCGCTGCCAGCTTCCCTCTTACATGCCAGTGCACATCAACTACTATTTGCAATACCCTGAATATTACAGTCCTTGGCCTATTCTGAACTAAACAAAACCACTGTGCTAAAATACATGATGATCCCTCAGTGTCCACCAACCTTCATATTGACAGAAAAGACAACAATTTAATTGTTCACTTGGTGCCTAGGAAATAACAAACTATATCTGCAGATACTCCACATAAGGCAATAACCACTTAATGTCTTAAGATCATTAAGCGTCTGTTCCTCAGACATATAAAACTGATCAACATGTCATCATCATAAAATTACTATAATTTCAAATCATTATTGTTGACTATAAAGTCCATAAACCCCACATTTTTTCTTTCCTTATTTATTCTGGAAAATACATTCTATTCCTAAAACATGCTGAAGGGCTATACTTGCACTGGTGACTTGAAGAGCTTAATACCTGCCCGCAGATAGTCTGACAAAGTTATGAAAACAGACGTAAGAAAACTTTTAATTTTCCATAAAATGGTACAAAGACAAAGCAAAGTACAATTCCATGTCCATTATACTTAGTGGGCTTGCAGACTCAAAGTTTATTTTCAGGAAATTTAAACAGCTGCCATATCATGTTGCTAAAATCAGTTTACACAGCACAAGAATTTGGACTGCACAAAGTATTCCACAAGAGGAGTATTTGTAAAAAAGGAATGTATCCATTTTTTTGCAACAGAAAAGGTGAGACAATTCATCAGCTGTCCAAATGGCACTAACTGGGCAAGAGGCACAATATCAGGAAAAAAGATTTTTGGTTAGATTTTGGTCTGCTATTCCGTGACACTTTATTGTCTCCTTTTCATACTTTAAAACAGTATGTAATATTCTATTAAATTTGTTCTACTTTGAAAAAAAGAACAGTTCTTCAACCTTGCTCTGCTTTCAAATGGTTAAGCAGTACCAAAAGCCTCAAAAGGGATTTCATTAAATAAGCATTTTGGTACTGACTTACCTATAAAGAAGTTTGAACTCGCTTGCTTTAAACAAAAAAATTTCTAATATCCTTAGATGTTCCTAAATCCTGTTTATATTCTAAACAGATTGTAAAAGTCTGTGCAACACAATTTTTTGGTCTAATTATAATATACAACAAAAGTAGGCATTCTTGAGATTCTCTGCAAAGAATAATTTAACTTGTCTTATGAAAGGTTGAAATGAAAGACTGTTGTGGGTAAAGTTTTTGTTTTGTCCATGTTTTAAAAATAAATTTCAAAATACATCTTTTTAATTTTTCTTTGTTTTCGCCCACATTTTCTTTTGCACATTCAGATGGGAGAGCAGGAGACTTTATAACTGTACTCGTTTCAGTAAAATGACATGTAGCTCACACAAAGTTAGAAAGAATCCCTACCTTGATTGACTGACTGTAAGGTCCGATGCTAGCAGGTGCCCAGTGGGAAATGCTCTGTACATGCATGACCCGTTTTTCTTCATGTAACACATCATACATTGCAACGTTGTCCTTGTGTGCAAGGCAGTCAATGCAAAAAAGTACTCCATCAGGTAACAGGGTTTCCACACACACTCTGAGAACACAAGGCAATTATTTTTTTCAAACAGAAAGTTTGCTTGTACCAACTTTCACCATTTATTTTCCATGTTTTTTTCTTTTGGATACTATGTTATGAAATTTTGTTAGGAACGTAAACCAAAGCTATAGTATCGCAATAACCTGCCAGCACCTACAGTTATCTCCTCTCCAAATAATGATCACCTTCAGACTTCCAACAAGTTAATTTCCACTACCAAAGAAAAACTAGCATCATAGCCAATGGTTCATTTCCACTTGACTACTTTTATGATGTCTATCACTTTGTTAAGGATACATGATTCCTTTCATCAAAAACACCCTTGACCACACAACCTCAGAAATGCCAGGTAAGTTATGCTAAGCAGCCTTTAGACAGGGTGCAACATATTCTTATGTCATATTCTTACCTCTATGCATTTTCCACTGAGTCTCATTCCAATGGCTGGATTAGAGATTCAGGTTTCTAAAAAGCAGCAGTTTATTTTCCTTTACATCCTTCTCATGTGTTCTTATGCAATACTGAACACATTTTTGCTGTTATGTTTCAAGTTGCATGACAGAGACACACTTGTGACAGGACTGAAAACATAGTTAAGCATTCATTTAAAAATTTCACTTTTGTTTGCCTCAAGGAAGATTGAGTGCCTGGATGGACAGACAGACAATGTTGCATGTGGTCAGAGAAAAGCAGTGGATGTGGGGAATGTGGTAGGGGCAATTCAACATTTCAAAGCCTGAGAAGTAATTATATTTTGCAGTCCATGCATAAAAAAGTCATTTAGCTCCCAGCAGGAGTCCAACAAAAAATTACTAGTTTTCTTTACATATCGTATAACATACCCTTACAAAATTCTTCTCATCTTGCTTATTTCTTACAAGAAAACTATTTTTTTCCCCTTCTCCCACATACAAATACAGTATTTTTTCCTCATTATCATCATCATAAGCACGGATGAATGGATTTTCTGCTTGGGCTGGTAAATTTTCAAGACAATTTTGCAAATTTAGTGCAGATCCACACCCTTGAGTCAGTGCTTCCAGCATATTGCTTGTGAGAACTCCCACAACCAGGTCTCTGTGCATAATGCAATGATGCAGCCATGCAAACTGCTGTATAATTTTTCTTCTGAACAAAATGCAACATAAATCTGTTTGTTCTATAAAAGTAATCATAAAAAGCCATTTGAAGGCTTAAAACATGAAGCATCATGAAAAATGAAAGAAGCTGAATCAGGAAAAGGGTATGCGTCATAAAGAGAATTTAAGATACATAGGAATAAAGATCTATTTTTGTGTAGTTTGCAGCTGGGACTAGACCCCCTCCTCTTAAGGCAAACACAATCAACAGTCCATCTCTCTGTGATTTAGTAATCCTGGCCTTCAATTAGGATCTCAAAGAATCTTCTTCCTGCTCTCTTTTAGTCTCTTCTGACACCCAGACAGCATAGGAAAGTAAGACACAATCATGATATATACTATTTCAACAACATCATTTAACTATTTGAATTACTGTAATAAGAAATAAGCCCTTTTGACAATGACAATAAAGAATTCACAAATGGAAAATCAGCTTCAACATACAACTTTTTAAAAATAACAAAAATCTTCATGGGCTAGGTGTCAGTTATCTAATTTCCAAAGGAAATAAACCACAAGACACCCAAATAACACAGGAATCATACTGCATACCTAGACCATTAAGCTGTTTCGTTATGTCAGAAATGGACCCGGATGCAACATTGAAGATTCTGTACAACAGGTATTAAAAAGCTATGATTTGGGAAACTGAAAACTGGCTGAACAGTCAGGCCCAGAGGGTGGAGATTAGTGGCACAAGTCTTGTAGGTGGCCAGTAACTATCAGTGTACCCCAGGAATCAACACTGGCTCCATTCCTGCTCAGCACCTTCATTAATAATCTGGATGATGGGGCGGAACGCACCCTTGGCATATTTGTAGATGATGCAAAACTGGGAGGAATGGCAAATACACTAGAGCTTTGTTGCCATCCTAACAGACTTTGACAGGCTAGAGAAACAGGCACACAGGAACCTCACAAAGATCAACAAGGAGAACTTGAAAGTCACGTGCCTGAGGAGGAACAAACCCATGCTCCGGTATATTCTGGGGTCCAGCTGGCTGGAAAGCAGCTTTGCAGAAAAGGACCTGGAGATTCCTGATGGACACCAATTTCAACATGAGCCAGCAATGTGCCTTTGTGGCAAAGAGGGTTGAAGATATCCTTGGCTTCATTCTATGATTCTATGAGAATTGGAGAGAGGTGGAGGGATCTGAAGTTATTCAGCCTGGAGAAAAGGAAGCTGAGGGGAGACCTTCTTGCTCTCTGCAACTCTCTGAAAGGAGTGTGTAAGCCAGGGGGGTGTCGCTCACTTCTCCCAAGGAAAAGGCGATGGGACGAGAGGAAATGACCTCAAACTGTGCCAGGGGAGGTTCAGATTGGATATTAGGAACAATTTTTACACTCAAAGTGTTATGAAGCATTAGAATGGACTGCCCAGGAAAGTGGTTGAGGCACCATCCTTGGAGGTGTTTAAAAGACAGGCTGACATAGTGCTTAGTTGCATGGTTTAGCGATTGTTTTTTTACTCAGAATTAAGTTGATGGTTGGACTCTATGATCTTAAAGGTCCCTTCCCACATAGACAATTCTATGATTCTATGATTCAATCAAGTCACAGAGAAGCACTGAGACTTGCAAAAAATGTATTATTCTTCTGTAAGGCTATATGGGGGGGCATTTACAAACCTTATGGTTTATATTAGAACAAGAACTTCCAACACTAGTGTTCTGAGTTGAGCAGCCCTGACGTGATTACTCCAAAAGGCAGCAAAAGTCTACTTCTAAGACTCTGAGATACAAACATTTGGACAAAAGCTTCATAAATATGGTAACATTAATTCAGTATATTACAGTATATCGTAAATATACTATAACAGTAGTCCAATCCTACCTTGCTGGTGGACACAAATCAAATTCTGTCACATAAACTGAATTTATAACATTGAAATCTTTCATGGTCTTCAGATACAGATGAACCAAAATTATATCCTCCAGTTTCAGTCCTTCTGAAGTCATATTGGCTGTAGGACAAAAATAATACAGCTGTTAAAGACAGAATATTTAAAATGTGTTTAGAAAGACAGCATAGGCCTCCTGGTTTTGTTCAGCAAAACCAACTGGTAATAAACCTAACAGTGCCTAAACATGACTGAAGGCTTTGCAACCTACTGCCTTTCCCCGTGTAATATATATATTTTTTTAATGGAACTCCTTCTCATGTTAGTTTTCCAAATATACAGAAACAGAATACAAGTAAAATTTATCCACCTTAAGCAGTGGTGAATTCTTGCCCCAGGAAAACTTATCATGTATTAATGCATGTAGATATGTTACAGTTTGAACTCCTTGTACCTGTAAATTTTATTATCTTGAATTATTTTTTTATTTTCAGTCTACGAATGCTAGTAATCTACAAAAGACTTTGAATGAAGTACAGAACTGGAAAGGACAATAACAGATCCTCTAGTGTATCACTCTCTTCAAATAAAAGATCAAATATTCATATGCTATTCCAGAGGGATGCTTGTCTAAGCTGTTGTTAAAAACTCTCACTGCAATAATAATCTCCGCATGAGCAAAGAGTTATAAATGGCAAAACAGACAACAGGAAACAGAAGTAGCCACAGGAGAAACGAAGGAGAGATGAGAGCAGAGCGAAGTTCAAGCAGACAGTTAAAGAAAAGATACTGGGAAGTCAAGATCACCTGAATGGGTAATGCATAGAAGAGTCCAGTCACAGCACTTAAGGAGAATGTATACAGAGTCAATACTACAACCAGGTAAGTGAATCAGCTCTGCAGTGTGGACCTTTGTAATTAATGAGAAATACAAACTGAATGAAGAACAAAATCTTCTCTGAATATATAACATATATAATAACAAAGTTCCATGTGACCTAACAAACTTTAATCTTACAGCGTTTTCCAGTGGAGAAGTATGAGCCTGGAGACAATTTCTGTTGGCTGTTGCCATAGTGAGAAACACAATTTGTTTTTGTGAAAAACATTTCTGTGCTTTTTAAGACAGTTCAGGAGTTGGCACACTTCCATAAAGGTTAGTTTGGCCACACCAATAATGACTTTTGCTCTAAATGTCTCAGCTTTACTTAGTGATATCGCCATTAGTATTGGTTATCTGAAGAGGGAAATTCTCATTGACAGAAAAGGAAACATGCGCTAAGTGATATAAGAGATTACATAGCAATTAAAATAGACCTCCTATGAAGTTAAGATACATTTCCAGAAATATAATCTGAGAAATTAGCACACAATGATAATTCTGTCCAGAAATATAAACATACTGGAATACTGCCTGATAGCAATCACTAGGTCAATACCAGTTGCTAAGTCATCAGTCAAGGAGGAAACAGATATTTTTCAGACTTCCAGCCAGTATTTTAGTCACAAAGAAAGAGTTCTGGCCTGCAGTAAAAAGTTCTGCAGCATTATACGGAATACTGGAGGGGAAAAAACCCCAAACAAACCCAGGTCTAAATTTAAAATGCATAAGCCAACAAACTAACTCAAATTTGTGCACATGTAACAATATTAGAGGAAGCTGAAGGCACAGAGATTTGGATAAATTAGGAATTTTTAGATTTATTTAAAAAAAATCTTCTTAAAGTAAATAGAAGTACAATCCCCTTTTCTTTTACTTGAATTAGAGAAATGATGGGAAATAATTTCTCCCTAGCTTGTAAGCAGAGCAAATTTGAACTCCCAAAGCACCGTATCTGGCAGTAAGGCATAAGTGACAAACCAGGATTCTTGACAAGAAGTTCTGTTTCCCAACGCAGGACTCTACATAGCACACCTCCAGGATGTGCAGGGAAACCATACAGCCTTTCTGTTGACTTTTAAGGCATTCACTGTTCCAAATAATTTATAAAATATGATCAGGTCATGCTCATTCTTATTCATGCAGAACTGCCTAAAATGAACTAACCCAAAAGATGACTTTGGCCAAAGTACAGCTTTTTTTTCTTTTTTAAATGGGTAATCCAGGATCCTTAGGCCAAGAGTCACAAAAAGCAGCATCAAAACTGTCTACAGGAAGCAGTATTTTAGACTAAATTTTCATTGAATAAAAGTCTGTGGTTTCCTTCATGCCTATGGAGCTTTGTCATTATACAGCTTCACCCGAGCTGCTTTCCTTTCAACTCTGACAATTCTGAGATTGCAGTGCTTTCATGGAATCAATGTCATCTTCCAATGATATCTAAAGAAAAGTTTAACAAAAGAGTTTAAGGAAATAAACGTAAACAGTAATCAGTTCTTAGCTTCACGGGAGAATTCCACCCACTTTACAGAACAACCACATGTTTCATAACATCTGGTAATGTATTTCCATTTCTGAATCCTTTTAGAAGCACTTACCCTCTTTAGAGGTGATTAAATCAGTTAACCCAGAAAAAAAAAGAAGGTTAAAACACCTGTGTTTACTCCATTCTCATAGCACTGAAGACTGAACTGCTGTATAGATCATAAGTATGATTTCACAAAAAGCCTTGTGCGTATTTGTAGATCAGTTAAGTTCTCAGAAAAAATTTGTTTCCTTTGCCATGACAGAACCACAATTCAATCAGTCTTCCACATCCACTTCCAAAAAGAGAAAAAGGAAAGGAAATGCAAAAACTGACACTTTCAAACAAGGATCAGAAAATTACCGTTTCTCTGTACTATAATACAGCTAGTGCAAGTAATTTGCTTTAAGCAATAGGCTACTGTACTAGTCAGAGACACAATCTTTCTTGACAGATGCTAAGGCAAAAATATATAATGTTTGTATTGGCAGATTTCCATTCAAATATAACGAGAACAAAGGAAAACATTACACAACCCTTTTGCTTCAGCTTACATATTATGCCCAGAAGATTTACACTAAATACTATCACCTTGTTTTTACTACAAGTTTGATCACATCCACCTTGCTGATTTCCAAGCAATCAAAAACTAAGGACCTTTTTAAAGGGACCATTTACAAAGTACAATTTTTTTGCCTCTGAAAAAAATTTTAAAGTTTCTTTATCATCATTATATTCAGTTATGAATACTCAGCTGCACATATAAAAAGTAAGATTTTATAGGACAGTACCTCACAGAAGTTCACAAATGAGAATACGAGCCTACCTATTTTGATACTAAAAAAAATTTTGATTTTTATGAATGAAAAGAAGCCTATATAAACAGGCTTTACTTAAAATTTGGAATAATAAAAAAACATCCCAAAACCAGTCAACAAATAATGTGAGCATTTTATTTTATAAGTCAGTATCTTGTAAGAGAGGGACAATGAGGAACCTGGAATTCATGATTCCCAAGATAGCATTTTCTCCTTTACATTAAGAATATAAATGAGATTTACTGCTACTGACCTAATCCTAGATGCCAAAATGTGCAACAGCTTTCTAGAAAACTTAATTTAAAATTACGGTAGCTACAAAAGTGCTTTACCAAGTAGACAGCATCCAAAGCACACATGCACACTCACACACAGTATATATTCCAAGAAAGCTATAAAGCAAGTTATAAAGCAAGTAAGTGCTGTGGAAATAGTGTTGTTACAGTGATATGAACACTACTCTGGCTTTCTAGGGTCTAAAAAGGCCAGTCAAATTATGTGTTCAATATTAAAGCTGGCAGTCTTGATATCATTGACTCCAATCAAATGCAAAATAAAATGGGAAACTGACAACCGCAACATTTAAAGTTATAAAAACAATATGACAATATGGATTCTTTTTTCACGTCATATTAAATCCAGTATAATTAACAGCAGATAATGGATTAAGTGAATAAAGCACCTCGGAGAGAAGAAAATGCTTCCCTTGCTGCCTCTTGAGCATTCTTGCCTTCTGATGGAAGGAAGTGAGCAGTGATACCTGAAAACCACTGGTAACCACCCAAGGATCTTCCTGAACTTCCAAATGTCTTACCTATCAGAAAAAAAAACCCAGAACTCTGATTAAAATAATGAAAGATTTCAGATTAACCTAGAATACATTTAAAATTGTTTAAGTAGGAAGAATTTACAAAAAGAAAAAAAAAATCACAAACCATAAAAACATCTTCAAAACATATTTACAGACAAGCAAATACAAACTAAAAATTTAAAAGTGTTTTAAATTTACAATTTAAAACAAAACTTCCAAATACTACTTGACAAATCCTTCTCTAACACTGCTTTCAGAAAATATGCCAGTAAGTAGTATTTAGCTGAGAATTTCATTACTTTCTCACATCCTTTCCATTTTTTCTGACCTTTTACAATTTTTCTACCTGTTTTGATACAGACTTGGCACAAGATGTGACACTGTGATGTGACACATCAGAATTTTCAGAAGTATATAAACGACACAGGATCAGATTTTCAAGTGTATACGCCAAATTTTAATGGAAGCTCGGTGTTTGACCTGGTTCTGATAATCATAGCACACACATAACACACTAAGGCATTTTTTAACATCCCACCAGGCACTTGATTATATTCCAGAGCCTAAATACTATTCAATATCAAACACTGCTATGCTATGAAACTTAGTTTTCAGGAAAAGTTTACTAATCTTTGGGTATAGTTTAACAGTGATGCTGTGGTACTTCAATGAGGTTACCAATCTATGAACTCAGGGTTTTCTTACATTAATCACCTCATGTTTGAGGCAGTGCTAATATCAGGCATATGATTAGTTATTGCAGCTCTCCTAAGGGACAGTAACTTGCTAGGCTGCTAAACTTGATCATGCATGTCACCCTGACATTGCTTGAGTGGGGACAGACTCATACATTATGTAAGCAAGCTGTGTTTTGTACTTCTTACAGCTTGCTTTTCTATCTTCGATTTAAAAACTGTAGAGTAGGGGTATAGATGTGGTTAGACCTTTTAAATAAAACTCAATCCCTCCACCCAGATGAATGATTAGATTATAGTAATTTCATTTAGGCAAATGGAACACATTAATGTGTGTTCTTTGAAAGAAACAAAAAAATGGGTTATGCGTCTTCTGTAAAATAACTTAAAATGCTTCATTGCTGCAGATCTATTGATTCCCATCAGGGGGAAAAAAAAAAGGCAAAAAAAAAAAAAAGCAGCATTTTAGTAGGATCTTTTCTTTCAAACTGGTTATTAAAGGTCACAAACATTCTTTCCAGGAGTGTTCCACAGTTTGCTCTACCAGGGTATGAAATACTCATTATTACTTTTCTATTGTAAGTTGTGCAAGACTCACTGAAATCCAAAGAATTATGTTTCAAAGACTTCCAGATGACTGGAATGTTTTTCTGTGGTTCCTCCTCTTCTGATGAAGGCAAAGTATCATCACTGCTGCAGCTCATCTCACAAGAACAGCTATTGACTGTAAATGTATCTGAAGACTCCCCCTGCTTGAGACAAATATTATAAAATAAGCAAGTAAACAGCATCCCAAGCAGTATGAAATCAGTACATTTTATCATGCAAATTTTGTGTTTCAATTACAAAATTGCTATAGCTCAATGGGTACTTAATCTCAGAACAATTCACGGAAGAACAGTATTAGGATTTCCCACTATTCAGATTACAGAAACCGGCAGAATATGATGTGCTTCTGTTGACATATCATATGGAATAAAAATGTAGACCTAGTAGTAAATAAGAACAACTGATATGAAAAACGATGAGACTCCAGATAAGAGATGAAAAGAATACTATGATGAAGAAATGCTAAGATGAAATTACATATAAGACAACTGTATTTCAAAAAATAGTATAAATTAAGTGAAAAAAGGAACAAAAGTACAAAACTAACAATTGCTAATTTTGTGGAACCTTGAATGAATGCAGTTCATGTAAAAAAAAAAAAAAAAGACAACTAAAAAAAATCTCTTTCTATTCATCACACAAAGACTATCCCTTCCATCAAACTACCCAGAGTTTTGAGATAAAGGAAAGAGCATTTCCTAGAATTTATACATCAAATAACTTCTTGACAAGGAAGGAAAATAAATCATTGTACTTTCTCTTCTCAAATGCTTTCTTAGGCCTCGGAAGAGAAAACTACCCAGTGTGCCTTTTAAAGCAAAATACACAGAGACAGACTGCATACTGACCAGTCTTCCAAAATTCTGTGTTCATTATATTTTCAGTAAGTCATGTAATTACTGTATGCATTTATTTATTTATTTATTTACTCCATTTTAGAGCAATCAGAGCCCCTACACTCTTCCATCTGATTTTCCAAGGCAGCCTAGTCCCCTAGAGCATGTTGACTTTGGGATCACTAGGGTGGTTAATACTACTTGTCTTCATCTAAAAGCAGTATAAGTTATGACAGAATTTATCCATAAACCTTAACCAAACATCACTGCATGCTGTAACTCCAGATTCTATCAATTAACTTTCTGCTCAAAGGTCTCAAATTTCATATAGTGCCTTAACTATGCATTTTTCTGCAGGCTTCTTAAATGCTAAATTCACAAAAATTATGATTAAGCCAAATAAAGCAAGACAAAAAGTTGGCAAAATATGAAGCCTTTGGCAATCCTTAAATATGTATTAGAAACTGCTGAATATTCTTTTAGCTCACAAATTAGTGTACTATCTATGAAATTTCCATGCAAAATATCTATGAAAAAGAATATTAACATTATAAGGTCACCTGAAGTTTCACCCTCCACATTCTCTGCTTTCTAACAATTAGATTTCATCAAGCTGTCAAATAAAATTGGAGATATTTAAAATTTTTAATCAAATTTTAGTATAGACTTTTTCAAAGAAAAAAAAAGGAAAAGTAACTGAATCTTCAAAAGTTTTCTATCAATATTAAGCACAAGAAAAACAAAAAAAAAAGGAAGAAAAAGAAAAGGGTAGAAAACTAATGTATGCATCAGAGGTCTGCAATTAGAACTCAGCATTTACATTGATATTTGACTTCACAGTAGAGAAAGTTTCCAGCTAAAACAGTGTATTTGGAAATTCTCAGGAAAGGCTAAATTACAAAAAGGTCATTACCTCTGAGAAGAAACAGCTCTGCTGCCTCTAAAAGGGCTCAAGGGGAGTTTTACAAGTGCTGTAAACACTGAAGCTATGCTCTAAGAGGGGCTGATGTTCTTTGATTGGACCTTATTTTATTCATTCCTCCAAGAAAGGCATGAAAGTCAAGGCAATAATCTGCTTTATGTGAATCAATTGTACATGAGAGGTTAAAAGAAGTCAACTAAATGTAACATCATGGTGCAAAGACGAAAACTGCAATTTAGCACAAACACGACATGCATTCCAACATCAAAATATACAAGCATCCAACAGCTTCTATACCATTTCCCTCTCATTGAATTACACCTTCGACTACTGTTGTCAGTTGATATATTTTGCCATTACCCAGAAGGCTGCCTGATAGCCCCTAACCCTTCAGGTATGACTTAGAAAATAAAGCAGCAGCAACACAAATCTGTGATTGAAATAGATCTTAAGTAGGAATATGCTAGAAGAACCAAGAAAATTACTTTCTTTTTTTTTAAAAAAAAAAAAAAAAAGTTTTGGGCATTTTATCCAGAAGACAGCGCTTAATAAAAATACACAGACTGTATAGTGGCACGAAGTGTTAAATGTGCTACCATTTCCTTATTGCAAATTGTTTGATTATATTACTTATTTTCACTGGCTAATTTGTAATGTCCATCATGAAACAATCAATTTGCATTGCAGCATGGGCACTTACTGAGTACTACTGTAGCACAGAGTTTGCACCTCTCCGACCTACCCCCGGGTAAGCGTGCACAGACATGGTGATACTAACAATACCACCACAATGCTGACTTGGGTTTTGTTTTCAAACGACCTGGATTTCAACTTCAATATGGCATAACAATCCATCACAAAGCAAAAATATGTTAACTGGAAAGGGAAAAGTTCCAGCTTGCCAGTATGACAGCCACTTTGTTTCTCGCTTTTGCTGTGTCGCTTTACATAATTACCTTTTAAGAGATCTAGACACGCAGATGCCATGTGTAGGTACTATTAGAGACCTGTAACTTCTCTCCACTCCCTAACCCGGAAGACTAAATTTATACGCTCTGGAAGTGAATGTGAAAAGAGCACCTATTCCAATTTTATGCCATCTGTGAAAACTGGTCTTTCAACTCTATTTCTAAACATGTTTTCTGCAAAATGTGCTTCATAAAAAATTCATGGGGATGTAGTGAGACTCACAGACTGTATCACAACTGGTTTGGTCTAAGTTACAGAACTCCCCTGTAGCTTTGCAATTTTCTAATACTACAGATATTCCACACTGATGTTCCATTAAATTTTTGTATCATCCACAGTCACATTCCTTCTTCCTCAGTATGTCAATATATTACAAATTGTTAAGCTTATATCAATACTGCTGCAAAGGTACAAATAGAAATTATACATCTGTGTTTACACGAACAGCTGGTCAATTGCAAAATTTTGGGGAAATTAATAAGAAGTACTAGAAATTCTAGTATTATAGTATATCGTTGATTTCAATGCCTATGATACATTACAATGATTCATTCAAGGCTGACTCCCACGATGCTCCAAAAACATAATCAATCACTCTGTGCAGCATCACAGGTGCGGGCTAGAGCAGAAGTATTAGGTGTGGAACCTGGCACTAGAAGAGCAACAGGCTCGATGCCAGCCTAAGTAGAGCTGCCAGACTCTGTTTAGCAGCTATATTCAAATCTCATACAAATGCTGGTCTCCCATTCCTGTCGACAGAGAAAGTAATCTAAGAATTTAAAACTTAAAGTTATAGACTGCCACAAACAGACTAACTTTCCCTGAATAATACTCTCAACACTTTAAAAACAAAATCTCAAGCTTGCTATAATGACATTTTAATTAAATCTTACAGAACCTATTTTATCACATAATATTTTCATGTTACTTCACAAACACAATATATTTTCCCATTTGTTAGACTGTTTCTCCCACACCCACTGTACATTGTGATACCAACCTAATTTTGGATCAGTGCCTGCATCCATGCATATGCTTAACTGTATTCACATAACTCATGTCAGCTATGCAAGTGCACTCAGAATGATGTTAAGCAAATGCACCAGTGTTCCAAGATCCAAATTCTCCTGTTGAAAAAGCCTTGGAACTAGGACTTTGAATGATATAGCTGAAATTCCATGCAGTGGTCTTTTACAAAAACAACAGATTGCCTTCTTAAAAAGCTTACATTTTCCACTACAGAAACTGGTATAAAAACCTATCACAACACACTTCCAAAACTGATAGCTCTCCCAGAGCACAGCAATGAGAATACAGTTGGGCAGAGAGCTCAGAAAACATAAGGAAAGACTATGATAATCTTTTTATTCTTTGTGGTGTACCTTGATAACAGAACTCCTTGAAATAAATATAATAAGAAAGACTACATACATCTCCTTGAAGTATTTCAAGCGCAATACACAGACACATATCCTTAACTCCTGAAACACTTCCAAATAAAGTCTTTTCATTATCAAAAGAGAACAGAAAGTTCTCTTTTTTTTTTCAAGAACTGGACTGAATCTGCAATCAAACGGAGTAGGAAAGAAGATTCTTTATTTATTATCTTAGTGTTGGAAATAAATGTACAAAATTTTTTTTTCACTATTTATTACAAAGTTTTGAAAATATCACTGCAAGGCTTATCTATATTCTTGTGATGCAGAAGGGAAAGTAAAGGTTACCTAGGAGAAGTATCATTAAATGATGACAAAGTATTCCGAAAATGCCACCCACAATGCCACCAACAAAACATATTTTGCAACTTGAAATTCCTTCCTGTTCCCCTGGACATCACTTAACAAAGTCTAATTCTACACTTAAAGTTCTAAATGGAGACTAACTAAAATAATTCAGGCCAGAAGGGACTGGACAGAAATAGGCTACAAACTCAAATCAAATCTAACCAGCAGGATCATGCTCCTTTAGTATACAAGGCATGTAAATATTTCCCAAACATCATTTTTAACTTTTATAAGTGTTTTTAAAATCATGCCGAAATTGATCTGTGCAACGGATTTGCTGATGTTCAGCAGGGGCGTAACTGCTTGTACTTGTGTTCCACCCAAATAAGCCAAGATCTTTTACAAAGAGGAAAAAAATAAGCCTCACAATATCAATTTATGATAGGTAAATAGAATGCAATCGTATGTTATAATAAAGAGCAGCAGCAGGCACTATTCCTCTGCCTGTTACAGGCAAAAGGCTCCTTCCTTCTGCCAAGTGCAGAAAGAAAACTACATGACTCCCTCTAATTCGGGGCTGCGGTTTCACGGCATGTGATGGTTTGATGTTTGTGTGCTTCTACTCACTGGAACTCGGGGAACAAAGTATTCATTATTAAATGTGGGAAGGAGAAAATCTTAAAGAATGGATGTTAGCTAGTATATTCACTGCATTCATCAGAAGCAGGTTCACAGCAGCAGAAGCTCCAACAGCTTTAATTTCTGTTTCAAAAACCAACACACCAGAGTAACAGAATAGTGTAATACGGGGTCAGGGAAGAATGTTTGGTAAGTTCATTGTGCCATCAAAGTAAACAAAAAAACCCCAAATTTCACAGCTGTATTTTTACCTAATTGAAAATATTAAAAATTAAATTCCTTTGGAATACAAAAGCCAATACACTTGATTTAAAACTTCTGGAGCATGCTTCAGAAATTGCTGTGTCCTCAACAAAAAACCTCCCACATTTTATATGTACAAAGTGACAGTCTTATTGGCAAAGTAAATAGTGATGAAGTTAGGTGTCTGTATTACATACAGCACAGTGGTGACCTTGTTTGTTTACAACAAAGTAAATGAGGTAGTCCCAAATTTTGAGCACTAGCGATCTATTCGTAGCACTATTTAATTTTTTTGTTTTTAAAATTCCTGCAAAAAGTTATCTTAAGTCATGTTTAGGAAACTTTTAATAATGTCTTAATTACAAAAATTTATATTTATTTATCTCTTTAGCCTTTTCTGTATCACTGGTAATGAAAAAAGAGGGCGTGTTAAAAAAAGCTTCAATTATTATGCAAAAACACATTTTGAAGTTGCACGGTAACGTATTAAACCACTACAGTGAGTAAAATGTTATTTTCCCCCAGGCACAAGGGCTCATTTTGCTTCCAGAAACAATCAAAACCAAATTTCTATGCAGGCTTTGTAGTTATACATGAGGAATTTTAGCTGAAGAAAATAAACTGTATAGGAGAACAGCCAGCAGAGACTAAGGTATGCTCGCTATAATTGCATAATAATTATAAAAGTAAACTCAAAGAATGTAAAATTAACACCTGTGACATGTAACTATGATAAAATGAATATACAATAAAAGTTAAAAATATGTTTAGCTCTCAGTTGTAATGAAAACAAAATTGATGTCATAATACTTATTAGAATTATACATCACTGTGCAGTCTATTAATGGTTTCTACTAAGTGCTTACATAAGTGGCTACTTTTACACATTGCTCATAATGGACTATTTTTTGCCCAATTTTCAGTAATCCCTTGAAAGCCTGAAACTAAAATTAGTTCTCCCTCTAAAGCAGCTTTTCCCTGCAGTGATTTGTTATTGTAGGATTGGCTTTTACGTTTTGAATTACTAACACATTTAAAGTTTTGTAGAGCTTGTAAGCAACAAATAGTGAGAAAAAGTACAGTACTACAGGCATATCAATCTTGCAGGCATCTCTTACCATTATGCGGTTAAATCATACTTAGTAACAAGTTATGCTCTGAAAGACTGATTTGTTCTTCAGATTTATAATTTCTTGAAAACCTAGTTTATTTCATCATGACATAAAATATTCTATAGTCAAAGGATTCTGTTGCTTTTCCTTACGAGAAAATAGGCAGAAAATAGGCTATTTTGCTTTTAACTATACAACATATTAGTCTATATACCAAAATCCAGGGCAAGCCTCTGTAAACCTTACCCCTTTGAGAGTGTGACAGCTTTGTCTACAATGAATTTGAAATATGATTTACTACAACCCTGCTTGAAACTGTGAGGCTTTAACCAAATCTAAAACATATACATAAGAAGAGGAAAAGAGTTTCTGAACAGATAAAAGTAAAATCTTGATTCTCATATAAAATGTTATGCATTTTAATATGATTTTGCCTGATTTATGTAAAGCTCTGTGTTTTTCATTTTCCCTAGCCTGTCACATTGCAGTGATGTACAGTGCATTTTAGCATTGTTTGCCATGAGCAATAAAGTCAGTGCCCCCAAAGAAATACTAATATATTATCACTCTTTCCTACCACGCCCCGCTCCCAAATTTTCCTTTATTCAGCCTATTTGGTTTTGCTTTACATAGTTAGTTGATATCCTTTTCACAGTCTCCCACACAAAAATTTAATGTTTTATTTTTGAAAGAAATCCCAAACTATAAATTGACAGTATGAAATAGAATTTACTTTCCAAAGCAAGAATGAGGCCATCATGGAAGAAAAATGTACAGGTATTTCATTTGTTTGGAATGAGAAAATAAAAAAAGAGAGTAGAAGAAAAGGCATGATCTATTGAAAGAAGTTCAGGAAATGTATTTGCTCAGGAGACATGAAATGTAAAATACCAATATAATAACATTCTATAACAAACCCTGTACCTAGAAGAGGCTCTGTGATCTTCAAAGAGTAAAAGGAAGTAGGAAGATTTATAAAAAGATGACTGCAACAGTTGTTGGAAGATCATGAAGCACTCTATACAACAAAATACTAGCACTTAAAATTTTCAGGAGGGAAAAAAAATATAATTTTACCCACAAAATAATGTAAAGAAAAATAGAAAAGTGCTGACAAATAATAACAAAAATAACTTCTGTTTTGACCTTCTTAGCTCTGCTTACATGAAAAGTCTGCAGCACTTAAACCACTAGATTTCCTATTCTTGTTCTGTTGCTTCCATGAAATCATAAATGACAAGACTGAACCCCAGTGAACTACTAATAATTCAAGATCTTTGACCAGGATAATCTGCTCTGCATGATTTGAAGTCATTCATTAGATGTATCTTTCATATAGAAAAAATAAAACCCAGTATGTTTAAAACTCCAGTGCTTACAGGCCTGGAAAATTTTAAATCACCTACTATATCAGAGGCAAAAAGAGATGCCACCTCCCAGCAAATCAAAACTGTTCATACAGTTCACTAACAGAGATGTGCTCTGCAGTGCGGCCAAGTGTCCTACACCGGTGACACGTGTGTTTGACTAAACCACATTGGCTAATCACCTTATGGTTTCAAGATGAAAAACACTACACAAATATACTACCTCCATTCATTCATTTGACACAAGGCAGCATTTCTGTTGAGTTTTTCCTTATGGCAAGTTCTCACAGTCAAATAAATACATACATTGCTATTCGAAACTACACCCGCACGAGAAAATGTAACTTCACTCCAAACTGTGACAAAGCAACATAAAAACAGAAAGAAATGCATACAGCTTGGAAGGAAGACAACATTTGCAACCTACTTGCCTTATTCTCCAGGTGTAATTTTAAAAAATGAAGGTAGGCCACAGGTGCAAATGCATCAGCTGAATGTACAACCACCTTGGCTGAATCTCTGAAATACAAAAATTAGTTGCATCAAACATTAGTATACAATTTTACATAAAGAAAACATTTAATTGCTGTATAATGCAGAATCCAAGGTAACACACTGAAAAATCTATTATTTTCTTATTTAGTTTTTATATCAATCAAGAAAAAATAGTTTGTTATATAAAATCATACTGTTTAACAACACATTATCTTCATTAGTTCTTAATTTTCAAAAGGAATAAACTATACTTCCAGACCAGTACTGAGAAATTCAGTTAGCTATAGTCTATGAAAGCATGAAAGACATTATGCTTAACATTCTGAAACTATTATGTAAAACAATCTTTCAATTTCATCAACGGGGGATTTATTTTAAAGTCCATTCTTCTTGATTAATGCTCCAGGGATTAGTTCTTGAGATATTAACAACATGCAATATTTCACACTGAGAAACTGACTGATTCAACCATCTTGCATCCGATATTGAAGACTACTAGACACAACTTTTTAATGCCAAATGTGTTGGTAACAATGATAAACTTCCTGTGTGCTGATTCAAATTAGTTAATTTTAGTTTTCATTTTTACAGACACAATCTGTCACACGGATTCACAAGAGGCAGTATCTGTTATATCCATCTGCGTGGTTTTACTACTTAAGAAAAAGGTAGCTCTAGGAAACAAACATCAGAAGGTGAGAAAATAAAAAGAAAACAGAAGAGAAACTCAGATGCGGTACAAGAAAGTCTGAAAAATTTTGTAAGTATGCACACACAAATAATTTTCTTGAAACCACAGTGCCCTTGATACCTTCACAGTATTCAACGAGATAAAACAGATTTTTAGTAATACCACATAAAAATCACGTAAACTGGAAGCAGTTAAACTTTTGACCCGATTCCACTGACTTCATGAAAATGTAAAACTAACAGAAATATCTGTTCTATAAAATGTATTTTGGGATTTAAAATACAAAAAATCCTAAAATAATCTTCATCACTACACTGCACAATAAGAATAAATACATCTAGCATAAGAAGCCCCATTTCCCTTTTAGTAAACTTTTAAAGTAATTTGAAAAATAAGCTTCAACTTTATTCTTGGAAGTAATTATCAAGATTTTTTACAATTAAAGTATCACTTATTCCTTCAAGATATCTTAAGGATAGTCCCTTAATATTAAAGTTATCATTCTGTCTTCTAAATCTAACAGGAGTAGGTAGAAAATAACTTAGGAAATCTTCAGTAATAGGAACACATAATTAGAAATAATATAAGCCGGACACCAAGACTGCAGCATCACCTGGTACCTGGGTATTCTCAGTGTCTGCGGATATTTTCAATAAAGATTTCCTGCTTGCTGTTCAAGTCCCACATGGGGAAGTCTGGTACTTTTCAGTGATGCATAAACTACTTAAAACTAAATTAACAGAAAAGCTTATGTCAGAAAGGAAAACCAAAAAATTTAGGGCTATTAAATGTATGTGTCTATTGAATTTAAAGAATACCTAGTAACGTTGAAAAAATATATTTAATTCCAAAATTAAAGAAGCAGTTCTGCTTGTATGCCTGCATGTTCCAATCCACTAGTATAGCAGAACAGATGCTAAAGATTGATACATACACTAACTGTTCAATAATTTTGGAATTTTTCAGTACTTATTTGTTGATCAAGTTCTATCACAAATATTAAGAGATCATAAATATTTGTTCTCAGTATGAAGTACATTGCCATGACATACAGCTAACACATGGGTATTTGATAGGACTGTAAAAGATTTCTAGTTTAATATGGCAGTATCTCAGCTGATAGGTGACAATAGGTACCTTATGTGGCGCTGAAAATAGTATTACAATATATAAGTTCCAAATATACATCATTTTTCTAAATGATAAAATTTACAGTCTGGTTCAGTAACAACTGTAATGAATAGGTGAAAAGCAGAACAGTTTTGTTTGCATCCAGCGATGAGTCAATTACTAAAAAAAACAGCAAGTCCTGAAATTTTATGTCATGTCTAGCTTAAGCAATGGTAAAAATAAACACCCCCCAAAGCAGAGATTAAAATGAAAAACAGAGATATGAGAAACCCTGATAATTATATGAAGACCATTTTATGCTGCAAGTCTGAATTTGAGTAGGAACATGACTACATATTATGATTGATATTTGATTATGATGGAAGCACAGGAATTTCGTTGAGGGACACTTTCAGAAGACTTTGGAAAACAATGAAATACAGTTGAAAAACTGTCCTAATTATCTACTTTTTGAAATCATAATCATCTGATCTCTCAAGTCTCTTTGAAGACCTAGGAAATATCTAATAATTTTAAAACACCCAGTACCATTTTCACAGGACAAATATGACAAGCAAGAGCAAGCCTGAAAGTACAATCAGTGTTCTCAGTACAGGATTATCTTTCCATGTATACAGATTTGCTTTTAGCTCCACACCTAGAATTGCAAACCTAAATACCGAGCTAATGGTAAGGTATATGAATGTAAAATTATATTTCCCAAATTTACCTGAAAAAAAGATCAAACAATTCTGTGTTCCATAAATACAAATGGGTCTTTATTGTAAGACTAGGTATTAGATGGCATTCACGTCGATAAGAAATACATCTTTATGATTTGAAGAGGTGTCAATCAATTGCACTTTAAATACCAGCACCTCTCAAACATTAAGCATAAGAAAGCTGACATCTGGAATACAGTAGTCTACCTGGGAAAACAAGACAAAAACCCATCTGACCTTTGGCTGAATATTTTGATTGTAAGATATCATTTTCATTGCTAAATCTTGTTTATTTTCAAATATTTCACTCAACCCATGCTTTCTTCATGAGGTTTATTTTTTAATGAAGACTGAGAAGAATGTCAAGAATTCAATTTAATATTCAAAAGCATAATTCATCATATCGTCTTACATTAAAAAGAGTCCCATTTCTCCATAATAAGTAACACATCAAGGATATATTTTTCTTTTCCTGAACTAGCAGATTTCCTTCTTTTTCAAAGGATACACTGTAGAAACATATTCTGTCACAAGTTTCACGTGACAAAAATATAAACCAGTTAAAACAGTGCCTGAAAGTAGTGTTAATAATGACAGCAGTATTAGATTTTCTCCTGTTGCATTGGATTTATGTGGCGAGGAGACCAGGGGCTGCTGAGTCCATCAGTGACACTGGTGGCGCTTCTGTGACAATACATTTCAAAAAGGGTAAAAATGCTGTGTGGAAGCTGTGAGAGGACCAAGAAAACATGTGAGAGAAACAGCATCTGAGGCATCAAGGTCCGTGAAGAAGAAGTGGGAAGAGGCTCTCCAAGTGCCAGGTCAAAGGTTCCACACAGCCTGTGGAAAAGACCATGGCTGCCCAGCTGCAGCCCATGGAGGACCATAGAGCAGAAATCCATGCTGCAGCCTGTGGAAGATTCCATGCTGGACCAGGCTGTTGGCAGGAACTATGGCCAGTAGAGAAGAGCTCATGTGGGAGCAGGTTTTCTGACAGAAACTGCGACCCCGTGTAGGACCCATACTGGAGCAGTGTATTCTTGAAGAACTGCAGTCCATGGAAAGGACCTCTGGTTGGAGTAGTTCTTGAAGAACTGCCCCATAGGAAAGCTATGCTGAAGCAGTTTGTGAAGGACTGTAGTCCGCTGAACAGGCCTGGGCAGGAGCAGGGGAAAAGTATGAAGAGGAAGGAGCAGCAGAAACACAGTGTTATGAACTGACCACAACCCCCATTCCCAACCCTTTGTACTTCTCAGCGGAGAGAATGTAGAAAAGTCAGGAACTAAAAAATGAAGTTAAGCCTGGGATGAATGGGTGGGAAGAAAAAGTGGTTTTAGCTTTGTCTTTGTTTCTCACTACCCTACTCTTTTTTATTTATTTTTTTTAAATTGGCAATAAATTAAATTAGTTTTTCCTAAGTTGATTCTGTTTTTTTCACAACAATAATTGGTAAGCCATCACCCTGTCCTTATCTTGACCTAAAAGCTATTTCATTTTATTTTGCTCCCCTCTCTTGCTGAGGAGTGAGAGCAACATAGTGGTCACCTGGATGCCAGCAAATGTTAATCCATCACACCTGTTTAGTAGGCAAAAGTAATCTTCAATGTCTTCCTCAGTAACTTTCTCTAGGAAGACGTCTTGGAGAAGTATAGGAATTTAGGGACCTTGAAAATCCTGACAGGTTTTAACCTCTGACTTGTAATTCTTACAGCTCCATTTAAGCTTCAAAAATTTTATCAGGCTATTAGCCTGATAAACATTTGGAAACAATACTAGCATATAGTTAACAACATGTTTACAAAGTCTGCTTAGATTCAGAATATACAAAAGAACGAAAATCACAAAGTAAACAAACTTGTATCTTATTTAATGACAAAGGAACCTCAAAATATTTTTCTTCATAAGTTCATGAAGTAATAGATTTTACATGAATGGCCCCTCAAAAAACATGTCATTGTAGCTGAAATAATGTAAGAGCTAAGCAGAGCTAATCAAGCCAGAGGCACACAATACCAGCGTAGCTATTCAGTTTCCATTACAGAAATATATATTTAAAACTATTTCAATAACTGTTTAACAGTCTGCTGTACCTTATATTTATTATTAAATACCCACTGACTTATATATTTGTTTTTTCCTGCATTTTTTTTGCTTTTATTGTTAACTTTTATTATTACTTGGTATGTTGCCAACAGAAATAAAGACAACTCAGCCACACCACCTCTGTTTTAGCTTTTCTTAGTTTCATGAATGGTCATTAAAACCTGATAGACAGAAATACATTTAAAATATATTATAAGATATTCCTACTAAAATTGTTATTTCGCTGATCTCAACACAAGGGCACAATGTATCTTCCTAAGTGTTCCTCAAATGCTATGGGAAAATAAATAAAAATCCCCACTCTACACCAGCCAAGATTTTCTCATGAGATTTAACAGTTTTCTCCAATCTGTTGTATCTATGCAAAGAAAGCTTTGCAAGAAGCATTGGGAAGTTATGCATCCAATTCCAATGAACTCCCAGATTTAAACTCTAACATAAGAAGCTCCAAAATAAATAGAAAGAATGTAAATAATCAGACAAACATATTGTGCAAAAACTGATACAAGCACATTTAAACATCTCAGTTAAAATCAAGCAATCCTTCTTCTGTAGTATATTTTTTGTTGCAAGCGTTGCAATATAAATACTGAATAGGCCACATTTATAAAGTAATGGATAGTATTACTCTAAATGCGTAATAAGTGTCACAAAATTCTGCCTCTGACAACTACTGGAATTGATGAGAGTTTGTCAGTTTAACAGAAATCATATCAGACTTGAAATGCAAAAATGAATTGTTCTTCTAGCAATGATTTCACAATATTTTCCCTTCTGCTAAAAAAGCAAGTTCTATCTAAGGGAATACTGGGAAGTTTTGTGCCTTGTCCTCAAGTTTATTTGGGATAAGATGTACCCAAACTTCATACACATTTTATTCTAAATTCCAGCTTAACTTTCCAACTCCTACTAGTCAGCAGGCTGGCTCACAATATACTGCTTCCACCCGGCACCTGCTTCCCCCCAGAGAACCTCCTCCAAGAATCTCACTTCCTGGCCCATACATTCATAATACATCCAGGAACTTAAATCCAGCTTCAAGATTCTGCATTGTTACTTTCTGCACCTTCTGACTAAACAATTCCACAGCCTTACTTGATGGAGGTATCTCCAGACTTAAATTGTCTAGTTTTTTTAGCTCATGTCAGAGGACTTATCTTCCAGTCAGCCGATAGTTCAGCAGACATCTGCCAGAGTAGTTGCCATCCCACAGTTTGTCTATTGCTCTTCTTCCAAATGCCATGCAATGAAACAAAGCTGTTAACAGATCTTGGTTCTTTGTTCCTTATATGGTCAGATCCCAGTCTTACAGAAAACTGAAACAAGCAGACCTTCACCATGAAAGCCTTAATCATGTCTATACACTCCATAATCTTGACCTTCCCCAAAACGACAGAGTATCACCAATACATGATTACTAGTCTGTTTACTTGGCTAAGAAAAGGAACAGCAGTCAAAACTTCTCACTTGAAGCAAGCTGGCTTAGCTATTTAACAGACTAATAAGAAAGTTGCATCACGACACAAATATTTTCCATATCCCACTACACAGATTTTAGCAATTTATGTCAAAGGAATAAGCTACTCAGTGTTAATGAGATGGATGCATGCAAAGTTTGTATTTAAAATATCCTCTAATAATTGAAGAAAAATGTTTATCGTTATCATTTTAAGCTGCTAAACTTAAAACACACACACATATGCATACACACAGTTAACAGAACCCACGGGCTACTGATGTGGCAGTTTATCAAATGTAGCTGTAATGAAAGATAAATATTACAGGCAATTCGCACTTCATGAAAGGATAAAAGTGTCAGTGTGTAGGTACCAGTTTTACTGCAGGCCATAATCAGCAAGTAAACGAAAGTGCAAATGTCTAAAAAGTTTATAGCCCTCTATGAAGGCCTCGTCTTGTCAGGTACTGATTTAGGTTTTCAGAGGACTTTGCCAGTGTTAAACAAAGTGAGTGTTTGTGAACGTAGAGGACAAGTTTTACCTCTGCCAACAAAAGGTGCCTCCAGCTAAATGTAAATATGTCCCCATTGCTTTAATATAAGAAAACGGAAGAAACTGTTTCTTACACAACTATTTTCTTCTTAAACAGAGGGCAGTCCAGAGTGAATGTTTCATATTCTCCACCTTCACCACAAACATGGACTCCATATTTCTCAGAAAGCTAACACAAAAGAGAAATTAAAATACACAAGTATTACGTGAAAGCACTTTATTAAATACAATTTGCTGAAAATTTCAATGTGCACTTTCTAAAACACTAACCACTAAAAAGCTGAAAAAAAACCCAAATATAACACAGAGAGTTCTTGATTTCTTCATATGCATATTACAATGATCTAAAAATTAGCGATGTGATATATTTTAAGTAGAACTCACACTGTGACATTCAGATAAATGAATTCCCAGTCCTTCTTCCTCAGTGACATGAAAAGTCACTCAGAATCCCCTATTTATCTACTTTTCTTTAGTACAGATGGATCACTTTTGTGAGAAACTTGTAGTGGAAATCAACATAGGAGGTACCATATTCACATAAAAGTATACAATAAATATAATTTTTGGTCACAGATTCAACAACAGCATTCTATATTTTGGTAAATATCAGTTCTTAAAAAAATTCTAATAGAAACAATTAGTTTTCTTAGTCAAAAGCAAAAAGGTAAAGAAAGATCTAAAAAGCAATATGCTGTTTCTTTTATAAACTGTACAGAATATACTTTGTAAATCAACATATGCTTTTAAGAATACTGCTGAAGCTCTGGATACCCCACTGAAACACTAAACTATATAAACCAATGCATTCAAAACAAGAGACATGACTATGTTAGCTATTCCCTGCTTTGTAAGCGAGCAGCTGCGGAGCAGGAACCAAAGCAGGAACCAAAGGAGCACACAGCTGCTGAATAGTTCACTGTAATTCTGCACTGATAGGTACAGTAATCAAACACATGCACCATGCCTGAGAGTAGGGATACTTTCCCTTTTTCTGCAGGAGAAATTTGCCTCCTCATCAGCAGATTATATCACCTTTTAAAGTGTCCCAGCACTCACTGCTTCATGCCAAGTCCTGTCCAGGTTTTTTCACATTAAACAAGCGTTAACATTCTGCTTCAAATAGTTCATAAGAGCTGAACTGCAGCCCTCAACTCCATTGCTAACACCAATGTTACTACCGGGAACATTTATTTAACTCCCTTATGCTTTCCCTTAGAGGAACAGATGCCCACCCAAGATGCTTCTGCAGTCAAAGTAGCAATGCAGTTCTCCACAACATGTATCAGAACACACATTAAATAATTTTTCAATGTCTTGTTATGAGAGACATTTTGCATTTTTCCTTTCACATTTTCTTTTAAAGAAAAGGAGCAGAAAAAAACCTGTATTCAAGCATACATTAAAAAATTACACTCCAGACATAAATGAGAACTCTGTCAACAATGGCAACAATGTTTCTATAGGCCAAATACATCAAGAATAATTAATGTTGATGCAACAAGAATGGACAACCTATAAAACAGTTAGTCAAAACCTTTCATTCTGCCTCATGTAGCTTCCACCGCAAAAACCCTAAACAAAACTACTAGAAAAAAATGAAAGAGAGAAAACCAGAAAAGATCTTTCTAACTGTAACCCTTCCACAGTAAATACAAAGCAAAACTGTCTACAAGTCACTTTCAAAACTGGTAGCTCTGCTTGGAACCATCAGTGACTAGAATAACTATCGGCAATTAACACTGAATACTCAACAGATATGAGACTATTTCCTATTTTTGTTGTGGGAAATCTTCATTTTCAATGTCACTGGCTTCAAGATCATTCTTAACACTAATTATACAAGTTACTAAAGGAGTTTCAGTTCCCACTGATGTCCACAGCAAATAAGTACATTCAGCAGCTCAGAGAACATATCCTTAATGTTCATTTAACAAAGTCTGCAATATTTTTTAAATGTCATCAGTGATACCAGAACTTTACCATTTAGTCAGCTGGAATATTAATGGTTTTTGAAGACTAATGATTTTGCTTTGCTAGTTGGATATTATAACAATACAACATCTAAGACTCTAATCTAAATTTGATGATTGCTAAATCTGCCTCCTAGTTCAAATGAGCCAGAAAACAGCAAATTTAGAAATACACAACTAAAAACGCAAGTTCGTTTCAAAATCTGAAAAAAATCCTTGAAAACATATTATAGACTACACAAAATTCATCTTAACTCAAATATAAAATGAGACACAAAGTATATAGACAATCAGCCCAAACATGACCTGAAGAAGTCTCTTCCTACCTTGAGAATGAAACACAATGATTGTAGCTGACATCCTCATTTAAGTTTAGTAATCAAAGATAAAAGATATAAATCAAAGTACTTCATATTTCAGGTAAAGACTTTGTTCCCAGACAGAAACTGTAACACTTAGTAAATTTTCTATAATTATAGAAATGCTTTTTGCATCAAGAAGTACTCATCAACTTCTAAGACAAGCATACAAATGACTAAACATTTTCTTACTGTCTATTACCAGAGATAGAAGTACAGCCAATATTACCATACTATGCATTTACCATTCTATTCACAAAGTCCAAGAAAAGTCTGAGCAGTCCCTGAGATTTGGCAAATTGCCAACAAATTCTTTTGGTAAAATAGCTAGGGCTCCTGGTATCAAGGAAACAATGGGACATGAGAGAAATTTAGTAATTTAGCAAGTATGCAGCAACGCTTTATCAATAATTAATCAAAGACCTATAATTTAGAAAAAAGCATTAATTCAAGAACTTTCCTTGCTACCCCTGTCCTCAGCCAGTGAAACCCGCCTCTGTTAAAAGTATGGGTTACAGATCATCATTGTACTCATAAGTTCAACCTTCTGTATGTGAAGCCAGAAAAAAATTGCAAAATTACATTTTTCCTACTCAAAACTCCACCACTTTTCTGCTGCTACAGCAGAAAGTTAAATAATTCAGTGGATGAAATCAGGGGTGGGTTGCAGGCTTGTTTTTTGTTCTTGGTTTTTCAATTAACACTGACACTCATAATGTCCCAACAAGCGATTCTAATAAGACAATGACTAGTTCATACTTCTTGTACATCTAAAGGACTAATTACAATAGGCACACTGAAGTAATATAAGTTGATTTTGATTTTAATGGCAGTGCCTCAAGGTAAACTTTTAGTGTAAAAAGAAGTAAGTAGGGTCCTAACTCCTGGTCTGTAGCATCTGAGAAATTGAACTTTGTGAACACATGCTAAAATACAAAGCATGACATTCCCTACCAATCTCAAATGACTCGGGTCACACCTGTTGTGGTTCAATATCAAAGACCTTATATTCAGCATTGGCATTTTTCTGGGTACTGAACTAATGAAGATACAAATTAAATATGCCCCTACAATGGCCTGACAACAATTTCCAAGTAGGGTCACAATACCCTACTAGTTCTACACCTTAAGCTATGCAGTTTTCAACAAAACTGAAGAACATGGAAAACAATATTTAATTCATTTTAAACAGAACTGCAAAAATTCTCACAGTCTTGTGCACCACACTAGGGAAAATGCTGTAATGAAAAGTCCTGCACCTAGCTGAATCAAGAACTACGTAAATAACATTAGATGTCAGTAGAGAACCCAAAAGATAATCCCACAAGAACAGGAAAAACCATAAACTAGCAAAGAAACGAGAACAATGAATTTCAAGGAATTTGCGGTTAAATTGGAAATTACTGGTTAGACAACACCACAAATCAAAGACAGTATATATAGCTGTGGTAGTCTGGGGGACGTGCAGTGTTAAAAATTGTTACAGTGTTTGCTTTGGTGTGGTCAGAATATTAAATTCTGTCTCTCCTCCTTACTGAAAACTGTGAAATCCTTGCTCTCAAATTCTGTCCAGCAGAACTTCTGATGTTGAACAGGTTGCACAGTAGCATTTTTCACATCATAAACCTAAGCATTTCTCTTCAGTTCAGTTAATGACTTGTTTTTATTAGGTCTTAAAGCCAACTAAGTATCCAGTAAAAACAATTTATTTGTACTGACTTTGACTTTCATAGTATGCATATGCACAAGAAACAGCTACAAGAACAAACGTCAGTTTTGCAGTCTCCCCTGCAATGGCCTGACAACAATTTCCAAGTAGGGTCACAATACCCTACTAGTTCTACAACTTAAGCTATGCAGTCATTGCTCTGTTTATTGTTGTATCAATAAAAAACTGCAAAGGGGGGTTTTGAGAAGTATTAAACCATGAAGTAAGAATCACTTCACTTGAGCCACCAAACACCAAGGAGAACACATTTAATTACCCAAAATACCAGATACCTTTGGATTTTTTTGACTTCTTAGTTTATTGTTTTCTTTCTAAAATGAATGATGGTGAAATCAAATGGAAAAGAATAATTCTTAAGTGATATTTTAATCACACCTTATTAACAACGAAAATTGCAATACTTACTGCTACAGTTTCAAGGAAAGTCAAGACTACTGACTCAACTAGGGCGTCACTCTTTGCAGCCCCAGCGAAGCTGGAACCTGAATTTTGATAACAGAACCTTTCTGTGAACACAGGGGTTACACCCTCCTCCTTCTGGCTGATTTAACTAGTCCCACATAAACAGAAATTCATCCAAATGTGATCAGTATGAAATTGATATTACAGTAAAGTTGATGTTTCTGTTAAATTCATTCCACAGTAAATTGTTCATTGTTTCATGATTGTAAAGTTTTACACTTCCTTAGCTGTCACCTACCAAGGTTCCAAAGGAACAGCTCTGACAAACAGAAACATTAAGTGATCTGTAGTAACAAAGTGGTAGAAGAGCACTTAAATGTTTATCATACTCTTAAACTATGCATTATTCACTCGTGACTCCAAGGATGTTCCAAAAAAACCTTTCTGGGAATTCATCAATCATTAGCCATGTCTACAATCCATGCAGAACAGGACTTCACATGTCAGTAAAACTTCCTTTCTCTTGCACTATAGAGCATGCCAGAGTCTGAGCCAAGCTAAGACACAAACATGGAGTGCAACGAAGCCTCCAGTCCAGTACGTTCATGCAGTGCAATGCCAGCTTTGTAGTCAAGCTCCTGGAAGCCATCTAACCATGGTCACAAGAGGACAATTGAAACTTGTGGACTCTGATTCTCAGAGGCTTATTAATTTAGCCAAACAGCCATGCTAATACAGCTTCCAATTCAAAGTTAGCTCAGTGTTCGATTAGATTATATTACCAGCTTGAAATGGTGATCCCATTCCTTTTTCCTTTCTTTTCCTGTAGAAATCCAGTTTGTACTTTTCAGAAAGGATAAACGCACTCCCTCTTCTAATTATTCCTGGATCTTACAGATATTACTATACTTAGTAATCTTTTACTTTTTTATGTCTACCTTTATCATCCCACCATGAAATAAAACATCTACTAATGACACAATATGAATGAGCATTTTATATCTAGTTGATATATAGTCATTTTTGTGTACTGCTACTGCATATCTGTGCCACTGCTTTTTCACCTGTACTACAAATATTTAGGAAGATATTTATTTCCCTTCTTCTCTCCCTTCCCTTTTTCTGGAACAGGATAAATCACTTTGCGCCCCCTGGTATTCTTGAAGAGTTGCTGTATTTGAGATGATCTGAAGACATAAGTGAAACAAGACTTACAAGAAGATATAATGAAGGGGATTTTTACATCAACATAGTTTATATACAGGGTAAAGGTTTTTGGGCAGATTCTTCAGCTCTGAAGCAGAAGCAACGAACTTCAAACGAAGAAGTTGGCCACCAACAATCTTTTCAAGACTATTTGAATGTTACGGACCTCCATTCTTCCTCTTCAGCTCTGCCAAGTAGCAATTATCTACCCTCTTCTCTCCAGCCATTTAAATGACTAACAAAATTAATTTACATTCAGGATATAATTCCTAATTAACTTTGCCATGTTTCAGCAGCAAAAGAGATTTTTTAAAGTTCCTAACAAATTCTGGATACTTTTCCTTTCTCTTCTGCAAGTTTGCCATGCCCTTAATTATTCCAGAAATACTGATCGTGAAGCCAGGATGAACTGTAACTACCTAGAGTAACAATACAAAGTATGTTTAGGACATTATTTTTCTTTCAAATTTAGACAGCTTACAGTGATAAAAGTCACAGCAAGACTCTCATAATAGACAAAAGCAAATAATTGTGCTTTTTAACAGGCTCAAAGACAAGAAACTGTGGTAAACTGGCTTTGTCACAGACAACGTATTTATAAACACTTTCAGAGCTGCTACTCTAGAACTGTGCTTAGCCTGACGTTTGATGCTTCTACCTCAAACTCAAAGACGACTCATGTACAAACTCTGATCTTATTTTTTCCCCTAGTTATGTAATTTTTCTTTATATTAAATTATTAGCTCTACCTACAAGCATTTTTGTGCTTTGAGGACTACATAAGCCTTTGCACAGAATCAAGTAAATCCTCTGGAATAAGCCTCTTAGTCCATTTTTGAAATGGCTTACTCTAAGCACTCTCACTGTGTAAAAAATGGTAGGAAACCTTCAGATGCAGATAGATAGTTTGTTAGTTTGTTTTAAAGATGCTGGCACCACTTGTGAACTATCTCCAGAAAGAATGTTTTTCATACTGAAAGTGCTTACCAGAGGCCTATATTCTGTGTAAAAAGATAAGTCTTGGAGTAGCATCTAATTTCTGAAAATAACTAAGTAATTTTCAATGAAGTTAATTTTACTGAATTTCTGACTATGTTACTTTTTAATTGCAACTTTACCGCATGAGTATCCTTTAAATAATACTCACCTCCAAAAGATAGGGCTCCATTTGGTCCAGAGTTTTGCCTAGATGTTTTTCCGGATTTAAACCTGGAAAAAAAAAAAAAGAAAAGTAAAAATATTTTTTTATAAAGTACGGTTATGACATCAAGAAAGGCTGGTGGTGTTTCGGGTGTTTTTGTTTTGGTTTGGTTTTTTTGGTTTTTTTTTTGTTTGTTTGTTTGATTTTAAATACAGCATTTCTCCCTCAGAAATTAGTCTCGTTTCTAATTAATTTCTAAAATAATTTCTATCATAAAGAAAACACGCTTACTTAGAATTTTCTCTTATCCCCTCTGTGGAAAAACAAAGCCAATTACCTTTTCAACTAGAAAAGCTGTTGTTTTTCTTTCTTAGAAATTTCACTAACTAGTGAAGTAAGTATGAGGGTCCATGGCAATAAAAAATACTACACAGATATTATCTTTGAGTCAGAAGTTCCTTTTGTAGAGATCTATTAAATATTTTAAAAGTTTTATATATATATATATATATAGAGACACATATATTTATGGCAGTTAAATACCTGTTCTNACACAGTTTTCCATAATTTTTTTTTTTTTTTTTGCAAAATCATTTTCTGTTTATGTGTGACCTACTGTAAAAAGGTAAGAATTAAAAAGGAGGAGAGACAGACTAAAGTCATGAACATTTTTATCCATCACAAAATATCCTGTATGATGTCTCCATCTTGATTTATTTTTCTTGGTAAAAAAAGTAAGCCCTATTAATATTTGCTAAGTCCTTTAACTTGCCCCACTCTGTTCCTGTTTTAGCTTTTTGACTTTATGAGTTTTGGGAACTCATGGTTGTTAAATGGTCACTTATAAGGAATAAATCAAATAATTGGCAGAAATCAGCATGTTGTAAAACATCCAGGAACAACTGTTTCAAGAGCTGACATCTTCTTCAACCCGGTAAGTATTCTAGATAGATCTGAGAAAAGTGACCGAAAGATTTTAACATACAAAGTAAACAAAATAACCAAACCCATAAGGAATACTGGAAAATTTTCTGTGATCACATTTTTTGCTACTTCTAATTATTATGGTTTGAGGTTTTTTTGTACTGATCGCAAAACTTGTCTACTTTTTCCTCCTCTACTGCTTTGTACAATAATGGGTATCATTAAAGAGCTGCCACCAGAACGACTCCATTTAGAAGCAATTTCTGAAGTATGTACCTTGCAAAGCACTTTAGATCATTGATGATGAAAGCTGTTATATAAAAGTATGGTATACTACTATATAAAGTCGTTGCTGAGTTCAAATAGCTGATATGACTTTTAATTTTTACAACGATGTTCGTGGTATATTTAAATTCCTATGAAACTAAAACTAGGTAGAGTGAATGAGATCTCAAAACATTAATAAAGTTTTTAAATATTTCATTAAAGCACATTAAAAATTCCCTTGCTATCTAGGGGAACATTTTTAAAACTGCTTAATAATTAAAATGAAAGAGGACTGAGGTTTTTTCTCTCTCTATTCTTTTTTGGTATTGGTTTATTGTTCTATATTAACAAGACTAAAAATGTGTGTTGCTAGATTTAAGATAATGATGATTTATGCTTGTGGAAATAATTTTTAAATATCTTAATTTCATTTCAATAATTCCAACCATTCCGGTGATGTCTTCCAACATACAACAGCTTAGCATTATGTCCTTGATTTTAATGGGACAGGTATTAGGCTAAACAAGCATTTTCTCTTAAAATAAACTAATAATGAGCATATATTACAGTACTGATTTCACACATTTACATTAATACTCTTCATTAATATAATTACATTTCTAAGAGAAGTAACTCCTCTCCTTGATCAAAACAAATTGGTTTCCCTCAAACTTAAACCAAAGGTTCTATTACAAACACCTGAGAAGGGAAAATACACACTGCCATGTATGCTAACATATTATTTCCTTTACAACTTCTCCTTGATATTAATAAGGATATACCTACTGCTCCGCCTGCTAATAAACATAAAAGAATAATTTAAAAG
This sequence comes from Thinocorus orbignyianus, assembly GCA_013400375.1. Lineage (NCBI taxonomy): Eukaryota > Metazoa > Chordata > Aves > Ciconiiformes > Thinocoridae > Thinocorus > Thinocorus orbignyianus. The sequence goes on from VXBW01003750.1 coordinate 235,403, forward strand.
AAACTACTATGCAAATAGTATACAAACCCCCAACTAATTTGCCTATGTATACACTACAGGTAAACTCTTTAGTAATATCCCGCACCTGCACGAAAATCTGTGGAAGTGCAATGCACCCTTTCTGTTTCTCAGTAGAATTCTTTTCTTTGATAGCTTGTCTTCCTTTTGAAAACTGTTATTTCCAATAAGTTTGTATTGCGAGTGAATACAAGTCATCTGCTAAAGGCATCAAGACCCACTTGTTCTGGTTTGGGGCAAAGCGGAGCCTATGCTCTACTCAGTGAGAGCTGTTGCTCTTGTTGTGGCAGCCGCGGTCAGCCGACTTGCTTGGTTACCCTGGGGAGAAGTCACACCATTGTGGAGGTCAGTTGGGGGGTCCATCCCCTCTGCTGAGGGATCAAAGGGGTCAGGTTGGCTTCTTCAGTGGGTGGTACCTGAGGAGGACTCTGTCTGTTTGTCTACCATTGATCCTGACCTGTTCTTCCGGAATCCAGGTTGGGAATCCAGTTCCCATCCATTGCTGAGTCCAGTCTGGAACTTCCTCAGTGCCTGCCTGTGACATCTCCCTGGGAACCTGATATAGTTTTGTATATATTCTATCTATACCCTTATTTCTTTTTTATTTTATTATTAATATTTCATTGAAGTAGTTCCGTTTTTTTCTAAACTCTTTATCTAACTCTTTTCTAATCTCTTTATCTCTCTCTTTGGAGCAAGAGGCGAGGAAGAGCATCTGTTGTCTCCTGGTTGGCCAAACTGGCCCAAACTATGACACCAACGTAACCTGTAATTTGCACAACCAATAATCCATATCTCTAATGATATGCATGTAGAGATGAAGCTGTATGTCTATCGCTACTATCAGTATAACAAAATGTCTATTACCATACTTAAAACACAGTTAATACAAACCTATACTTCAATTTGGTATCTTCCTTAAACAAAGCAGTAGATTGATTCAGATTCTTAAAATTACTTAGAGTAAAAGAGAAATAATGTATTGTAAATTCTTAGTACATTCCATTTAATCACATACTCCTGGTTTTACTTTTGTGAAAATAAATGTTAAGAAAGCTGGATGGGTGGATAAACCAACAACAAGATCCAGGCCCTGGACGACTCTATGCAGAATTAAGAGATTAATTAGGAAGGGAATTATAATTTGCAGCACTGACATCTATTTTACTTAACTTGCATGTATCAATGGAAAGCAATTACAATTCAATTAAAATATTCACTTTTATTACTTTACTGACTGACCTTGAAGTTAATGCCTGTTTTATTTAATTGCATCATCTATGAATAAATGTTAACCCTCGAATGTTATGCCCCATTATTTTCAATGCATTTTTAACTCCCCAACTGAACTACATCAGTCAATTTATTATGTGCTGTCAAGGGAGCAAGTGGGGCTTTATTTCCTTGAGATAGACCAGTACATGACAACGGAAACATCTCAAAAGATTTCATAATGCTGTTTTTAACAGTGCTTAGTAAAACAAACCATACTCTCACCTCCAGTTTTGTAGCCTAGTTTTACTGTAAAATCAGTATGTGATAGCACAAATGGTATAATCACTACAAAGTAATTTCTACTCCATCTGAAATTCCTGCTAAATCCACTGACAGGAGCAGACCTTTTGGCAGATACCAGCCATGGTCGCAGAGCTGCCTCACGCCCAGCCACATGACAAGTGCTGCAGAGAGCTGCAGCCATGTCAAAGACTAGGGCTGAAATTCAGGGCTTTATTTCCATCTGTTTGTGAAGCATATGAGAATTTTTTGAAAATATTTAGAAGAAGCAAGTATGTTCCCCTGCAATGATGATACAACAAATTCCTTCAGTTTCCCCAATGACTTCAAAATTGCTCAGTACTAAAAACCAGAGACACATTTTCAAAAAGCACTGTTCCTTTCCATTTCACAGATGATGTGCACAGACAAAACTCACACAACCATCAATTTTACTTCAGGAGATGATCCGAGACTACAGCCAACCCCATTTAGGGGTAAGCTTTCTACTGACAGAGTTTTATCCTCCATGTGACCATGACATCTACACAGCAAGTTCTCGTCTGTGTAGTATTTCTCTGTGATCACCAGCTGCAGCTACACAATCACTGAAGCTTTTACAGGGACAGAAGCAAGTAGAGACTTGTGGTTTGGAAGAGTCAGCTAGAAGTGGAAAGAGAAGATCAAACTTTTGGCAATCACAATCAGATTGGTTTATCTGTAACACTAAATTACACCCTCAGGAGCTTAACCAGGAACCTTGTGGTGCTTGTTCTTTTCTAATATACTCCATTATACATAAATCTTACCACCATTAAAATTAATGGGAGTCTGGCTATCAATTTCAGTGAGTCAGGATTTCTCTTCTCTACACTATCAGCACTGCAAATAATAAACAATAATGCAGACACCAAGGTGGTGAGGTTTAATAAACAAAAGCTACAGGTACTGATTTCATTGTTTGTACTGAGAAGTAACGTTCTGTCTTTCTAAATGAAAAGCTGATATACAAAATCACAGGCATCCCTAAACTATCAGCTTCTCAGAGCATTCTCTGTACAGCAGGAGTATACCAATTTTCTTGAGTTTGTGAGGCAAGCCTCAAGATGTTCTTGCAGCAAAAGTCTCAAGTTAAATATACGTGGTTCAGACAGCTCAGTTTAGATAAGGAACTTCAGGATTTGTTGACAGACAGGAGATTGCAATGGCTCCCTAAGGACTCATTAATCGATTACTGGAGTGAAACAGCCTGGCTAAGCAACTAGGATCCACACCACCTCAAAATTTAGGCTTCCACAACTCCTGTGATTTCAACTCTACCCATGGCTGAGCACGCAGATGTCTGGAAGCACTCACAGCAGCCAGATCTACAACATAAAGGATGTAGCCATGACGTAAGAGCCCCACTTCAAATGTAGGCTGAGGACCTCAAGCTAATCAGTTCTGATACAAAGTTTCAGCTTTTATTATTGTCCAACAGTTGAACAGGGATATCGTATCATTTCTCTCCTGTGGTCCAAAGAACATCTAGAAGTTAGAAACCTAATTTAACCATTACAGAGTTTAGTTTTTTTCAACTTTGTATTTCTATTATTTGATCTTATAATTACACTGTTTTTTCAAGTATTTATTTAAATAATAAATCATTACTATAACCACACTGGGAAGAAACTGCAATGCATAAAGTAAACAATGTATATTTATACCAGTCACGGTTGATCGCTGTCTCAACCCTCCGAGTGCCCCACGTTGGGCGCCAAAAAGGACTGTCACGGTTTANTAAAAGAGAGAAATTTGAGCTTACCTACTGATTTTGATTGAAACACTGAAGAAGCAATGTTTTCCACTTTCTCAAACTAACAAAATGCACTTACAGAACTTATTGCAGGTGAACATTACTCTTAAAACTTAAAAAAAAAAAGATTCACTGAGGATCAACTGCTTTAACTGCATGATTTAAAAACCAATTTCAAATACATCCTCATATATGTGAGAAGTGAAGCTTGTCATATTTTAAAAAGTATAGTGGGGAGTTAATTTTTAGTGTTAATTCTTAGCAAGATTTAGGTATAGTTAACTATATAAGTAAAACTAAATGCTCAATTTTTACTGAGGACCATACTATGGGGAACCCAAAGATTCTTTCCAAATGTAACCTTCCTCCTTCTCTCACTTCCCCTTGAGTATTACACTTTGTCCCACAGGGGAAGCAATTTGCTTTAGAACGTGGCACAGGTAAGATCAGTACATGAAGTTATCATGGTAAGATTAGAAGTTGAATCTGTTATACGTATACTCTGCAAGTTAATTCGTATTTTAATCCATAAAATGTGCCCAGAGAGCAAGGATATCAAAAATGTATCTTATGATTGTGCTATGTTCGACTGTGTCACATAAGCAATGGATAATACTGGAATTTCAGGCACATACATGTTAAAAACAGACAATAACTGTTTCTATATTAACTATTACTGAGTAACCTCATTCTGACTGGGATTTCCACTGAGGACAGGTATATTTCAAACACAAGTATCATGCATCAAATAGGCATCTTTAGCAGCAAGAAAACAGCACTGAAGACCAACGGCTGCATAAGCAGCTTTTCTGTTGTTATTGTTTTGGGGGTTTTCCATTGCTTAGGTTTGGTGCTAGATCATGGAATGTTTTTCTCTCATCATTAAAGCCTCTGAAATACACTCTAAAGGAATGAAAGCTGATCCACTTATAGGTCAACAGAAGGCATGTGAAGAAGGCTTGCTAACAATACTTCTTTTGCATGTAAGTGAGAGCAATTGCTATCCCATCTGGAAAAGCACACCACTCTGAGATAGAAAACTCTTGCCACTGGCAAAGTTTATGGTATTAATTTGTAATGGTGGATTTAGGGAAATGTACTAAACTAATGCTCATTTACTTGCATAATTATGTGTTTTCTACATAAAATGACAGGCTTTTACCTTGCCAATACTGGCACTGAGTTAATGGAGAACAGGACAAGGTGGGTGTACAAGTATGCCAGGGCTGATGAACGTCAAGCTAAGTTACAGATTTCTTTTTTACATTAACATCTGTACAATGTACTATCTAATGCATTACCCGTCAGACTCTTAAATCTGTTATTTTAAATATTTTCATTGCAGTTTAGCTTTGATTATTAATCTAAGAGGCAAAAAGTTAAACAGTATCTTATCTTCTTTGCTACTTGATATGTTAAACAGCCTTCATACCTTAAATCCACTTTAATAAGGCATGCAATTATTAAAGCATTACAGAATGGCCCCAGAGCACACAAGCTCCATTAAATTTGCTTACATCTAATTATGTCTGCCTGAGGCAGGTGAGAAATTGACTCTGATAAGATCTTTCTTTTTACCTGTAGCAAAAAAAAAAATAAAAAGGAAAAAGATTGCGGTGATTTTCTATCTAATTGCTATCTACAAGTATTTATGGTATTTGTTCCTTCAATGAATAGCCCACAAAGCACTCTTTGTGCACTGACTAGTGCATTTTACTGTTTTTTTAAGACTTCAGAATACAAAAGACAAGCTTATCTTGCTCCAGGCATAAGACAGGTCATCAATGATGTCTACCTGTGAAATAGTTATATCTATTATTTAAAGAATATATTTTCGTTAACATTTTCCAAGTAAATTTTAAATAGTATTTACATTTCATTTTGTGTGGGTTTTTTTTTCCCTTTTATAATTTACTTCCTTCAATTGTACAAATTTTAGTGAAAACAAACTGAACTTGATGAAAAATAATTCTGATATGAAAAGGTATGTTACATATCCTTTGAGGAATTTTATTTTTTCTTCATGTCAGCAATTAAAGCATTCTATTTTATGGCAAAATAACAAATATAAAAATGTACTTTACATAGACTGAAAACTGTTCCTTTAAATCATGTATTTAATATTTTTTTCCAATTAAAAAAAAAACAAAACTATTTTATAGTAGAAAATACAGCATTCAGCTCCCATGTATTTATAACTGGGCTTCCAAAATTCAGGAAAATGCTATTAAATTGCATCGCTTGTTGTCCCTAAGGGAATGAGGGAATAAGGTATTTCTAATAATTCTAATCGCACTAACAGCCCTTACAAATCCTACAGAACAATTCACCAAGAACCTCATAGTAATAACGTAAAAACTACTTAGAAACTATACCAGCAAAAGAGAAACAAATAAAAAAATAGTTAATTTTTAATAAATAAAATCATGGACTTCATGCAGTCTAAAGGGATTATAATTCAATACTTGGTTAACGTTCAGGAGAAATCACTTTGTTATAAAGCATTTTTCAAAGAAGACAGACATTAGGAATTTGATGTGAAAGTTGCCCAGATAAACCAGCCATCAGACTTCTAATGCAAGGTTATATAACGGTATTTTTTTAAGCATGTATCTTTAGCTCTTTAGCCACCAATGTCACTGATCCTCTTGTTATACTGGCCATTCTTTGGCCCAATGGACCGCAAATTTATAGTCCACCCAAAACGAAAATGTCCTTTGGTCACACTTTATGCTTAACATGTCATTTGATACTCCTCAATGAAAAACTGCACAGAGACCTAAAATGAGTATATTCTACCATTAACATGATTCTTATGTGCTTCTTAGGGTTATAGAGCACATAGAGCCTTTTTATAAAATGTCATTTCATCTTCTCGTTACATTCAAACAATAAATAGGTTATCTTTCGTATTGATTTGCTTCATTATACAAACCTCTTTTCATTTGAGAATGAAAAAACATGTTGATTTCCTGGTGTAGTAAACAACTATATCATGAACACCACTTTTTTGAAGGCAGTGGCAAACTACTTCTTTTTGTTATATGTTTTATCAGCTCAAAGGCTGTTGTTATACAAAATGTTTTGGCCTCATATAATTACATCTTGTTCAATGTTAATTTGTTGTATTTCTATTAAAAATTTCATGGTTGTTTTATAATATTGTCTAGCCACCAGTGTGCATCATCTATAAATGACAATACTGTGAAGCACTGAATTATGCATGCACCTTTACTGCAAATCAAACACACACACACAAAGAAAACAACCCACAAAGGGAATTTAATGACTATTCTAGGAAGAGTTACTTTCCAGCTTTTCCATGTCTACTTTAAGAATGAATTGCAAACAGGTAAATTATTTATTCAGACATCATAACTATTTTTCAGCCTTATAATTTGTTAACATTTGCTTCATAGTAACATTTCTTATCCTAAAGTATAGTAAAGAAAATTCTGTTTTACTTTGTTATATTGTGGATTTACGCATGAGAAGTTTCAGCAGACAATATTGCTCAGAACCTGAATACGTACCAAGAGCTGCCACTTTTATGATTATTGCTTGAATGTTAGATGATATCATTTCTTTAAGCAACATTTCTTGGTTCCGACGCCAAAGGTAAGCTAAAGGCTGAAGATCAAGCCTTCTGCATCTTAAAAACAAACAAAAAATTGGATAAAGCAAAGCATTATGCTTTTATGCAGTGTGATTCACATGAAATTAAAGAAAATTAATCTCTCCGATTTCCTACTTTAAAATATTTTTTCTTCTACAATTTCAATATTTTACTATTCCTAGATTGCAGCATATACATTATTTATAATATTAAAAAAAATAAATAAGCTTGTTCTGACTGTAATTGATCTACGTAAGACGCATTTCACTGGTGTAAACAGATTGGCATGGGAACACAAGTAAAACCAGAATAAAACGCATTCCTAAACATTTAGGCACACAAACTCATTTAACACCTTAGGAAGTGATCACTTTTTATGAATACAGCTAAGGCAAGAGTTACTACTCTGTGACAAATGTGGCCCATGTCACAAGTCCAATATGTTGAATTTGTTACACTCAACAAACGTGTGATTTGGATCAACACCCAAGGAAAAGAATCATTCAGGAAAATGTATACAGCTTGTGATACAAAGTAACAACCTGTTAATGTAAATTTAATTATTTGTTTTGATACATATCATATTTAGACAACATTTGATTGTTTATCAAATTAGAGAATCACTAATTTGCACTATTGGTAGGTAACTCTTCCGCAAATTGTCAAGTACCATCAGTTGATGATAAAATGTGTAATGATTAGATCCTGAAGAACTTAAAAACATTTAACCATGGGACTAGCTCAGTGCACTCAAAAAATTACATTTATTTGTCAATTATCATTGTTTATCTAATATGTGGGCTTTCTCCCATATGTTAGATAGACCCACTAGTATTAGTGTCAAGACTTCATAGTTAAATGGATGTTTAATGTTGACACATAAATCCATAGTTAGCACCCATATAATTTGATTGGTTTCATTATTACTTTCATATATTTTAACAGAGTGCTAAATTGCAAAATTAACAGAAATATTTAGCAACTCAGAATGTAAAGTAGTTCATTTAGTTGCCTAACATTAGCTAACAAATTAGCTGACTCCAAGTAACTGGGATGGTTTATATGAAACAACTTTATTGCAAGGGAAAAAAATCTATGGATCAATGTCACGTTTTTTTTAGCACTGAGCAACCTTGGAATTAATCAGGTCTGTGTGAAATATTGGGATGTCCTGTCAATCTTCTGGCTGTGGTAAAAGATCTGGAACCCACAATCAACAACAGCAATCTTTTCTAATTATCTAGTAACATGATCAGGTGGTCATTAAAAGGTTTTAAGTATAAAGGAAAAGAAAAAGAAAGAAGCTGTTTCTGATTGCAATTTGCCTATTTAAGGTGTAACAAAACCACTCATGCTGTGTAACTTGCTGATGTTAGTTGAGTTGGCACAACATTAACTTCACCATTCTTACAGTTCATAAAATATTCCAGATATTTACTTTTATCATCAACAAATAACTAATGAATTAATGAAATTAATATTAATTTTTAACACAACGTGGTTTTGTACTTCATCAGACCTATATAGTAAAACTTTTTCCAGACCCAAAGCAAATCCTGTCCTATATAACACACAAAATTCTCATTACGTCACCCTTTTTTTAATTAAGACTCTTAGAAGTATCACAATCTATGTAAACTTAAAGAGTGTGCACAGTAGAAATGACGAATGAAAACTCCTGATTAATGATAACAGATTTTAGATTTTAAGGAAGTAAGGGAAGATATGCACATAAGGATCCTCTTATATTTAATTCCTGACAACAACTAACAAAATGTTCCTCTATATCAAAGCTCTGTTGAGAAATAAGTATTTGACCACAACACTGTAGTCAACAGAACTGGGTGAGCTTTCAGTTGAAATTAAAGATCTAAACCTACTCAACCATTTTCATATCAAAACTGTGACAGACCTGAAGAGGAATAAAAAAATTCAGTATACTCTCTACTGGAGTTTTATCAATTATTTTTTTTTTCAAACTAATTATTTCAGGAAAAAACCCACTCCAATAAGCAAACATGGTACTTATAAGTAAAACTCTGAATGAATTGGGTATCATAGACCATGAGAAATAAAGCAACTGACTCTGCTCCAGAACTTGAATTAGAAAACAAACAAGTAAAGTACTTTTCAGAATGTGTATAGTAATAAAGACTAATATTTTCTTACACATTTTCAACTCGAACTCTCTGGTAGTCAGAAAGAATGGCTCCCACAGATACACCCTCCACTCCTTCTTTGTCCTGAAAAAAACCCAAGAAATACTAATGATAGCAGAATGTGCTGGCCTAAGCAATAGAGATTCAGTACGTCTAGCAGAAGAATCAACCAAGAATAAATCTCTTTCCCTGTGCCCAGTACACAGAACTAATTGGGCTGGAATGCAGATCTTGCACAGAAGAAAGCAGCACAGCTGACCTACTACGTTGTTATTTCTCTAACACTGTAATCTACTTGAGTCAAGTAGCATTTTGCAGAATAAATAGTCAGCAGAAGTGAAAAAGTGCCAAATTTAACAGCTTATCCTAAAGTTTTCCTGACATTTTGAAAATTACTTCCAGTTCTTCACTGTAACTGTTTGCTATTCCACCTACAAATAAATGTTAGCAACATACAATCATGATGATTAGTTTAACTGTTAGTATTCATCACAATATGGAGCACAAGAGGGTGTGAGATTACCCTTTTTATCCTCATTCCACAACAAGAAGACTTGCAGGCAATTTACTCAACATCATCTTTTTAAAATTCTGCTATAAAAGAAGGTTTTCCAAGACATATTTTCTCCGTTTCATTTCAGTTACCTAAGCCAACAATTCCTTATTTTTTCTTGTAAACACACTGAGAACGTAACACTTGAAAATGCACATACTTGTAATATTTCATGAGCTCTTGCATTTTTAACTTGCTTGCATCCCAATCAATATGCTGAATTTACTTTCTTTTCCTGGAATTTCCTCCAGCTCAACTTGTTTTCCTCTTTTAATCTGTGTTGATCATACGTACACTGCACGACTTATCTTCTGGACCTACTCAGTTATACAGCAATCCTATGATGTTCACAGCAAGATTTTAAAGAAAAATTTTCTACTATATCCCTAGATATTAATTTCAATTTTATTTAAATCAAACCAATCTTTGCCTGCCATGGTACTGAGTTTAAAATTAATCTTCAGTTTCCTATCAATAAAATGATATAGAAGGTGTTTTACTTAGGGAAAAATTTACTGGTTTATATCTGTCCTGGATATCCTTTCCTCAATCTATTTTCTTACTCTTCTTTACATTAATTCTCACCTCATCTGTGTCCAAACAAATTCCCAAGTTGTTCATACCTAAACTTCTTATTTTAAGAGTCATCAAATTTATCAAAACTCCTAGCTATAGTAATCTGAAAACAGTATCACTGTTCAATTTAAGTACTTCTACATGTCATTAATGGATATATCATTTAATATGAAAAATAATGCCAAATCATACAGGATTCAAGTTGAAGTTTCTCACTTATCCAGAAGTAATATTACTAATAAAAATTAATTTTACCTTATCTGTCACTTGATTATTATCCGCTGCCGGTATTACTGTTATTATCACTATTATCCAGCCAATATTACCTCTGCTTCTCTTTGAGCTTTCTGTGCAACAATGTTTCAAAGTTCTTTTCAAATAAAGATAAATCACAGACATTTCAAATTTACTCAGCTCACTCATCTAGAATTGTATTTCTTAAAAAGTTAACACAGTTTTCCCTCTATTCCTTTGTTTCATGGAATTTTGCTATGCAGTTTACTTGTACTGCTACAATTCCACTTAAAATACATTTTTCAAAGTTCTTTTTAGAAATATTATGAAGTCAGATAACAGTCTTGGAAAACATGACACTTAAGTATAATTTGTTTTTATTTTTATGTAAAAAGAGTAACACTAACAATTACTTTGAAATGTGATCCATCACAATGTTCAGATCTCATCCAACATGTCCAGAAGCATTACTTGTATTTCTGCTATGTGAACAATTAATCACAGGCAACGTATCCTCAAAGGTAACAATCATTAAGTGGTCCACACATAGGATCTGGCATTATGAACCAATATTAGTAGAAAATTAATACATTGAATATTAATGGTCAGTAATTCTAAGTCTCCACAGATCTTTGCCACTCCTGCTGCAAAGTACATCCAGACTATCAGAGACTAGGACAATATATGGCAATGAAACTGAACGCCTTTATAGAGAGAAAAGTATTCATCTACCAAAAGGAAACGGGGAAGAACAGGAAAAACCAAATAACGACCACAGAAAAGCAACTGCATTTATGAGATCATAAAGCACACTGGGGACTCGGGGCTGATGGCAAGGGAAAAGAAAAAAAGATTTAGCCTATGAACCGAGGAAGAACAACAAACCAAACAAAAAAAAACCCACCACAAAGAACTTCTGCAATCACCTCAACAGTGTTAGCGATATCAAATCTTCAAATACTTTTTCATTACTACTTCTTCACGCAAGGTAGCACAACAATATGAAAGATACGCCACATCTATTATATCAAGAACTGCAGGATACATGAGGGGTTTCTGCAGGAAGAGACAAACGCAGGATCTACTAACTGGCATTACAGCGACACTAGAAATCTATTCAAACAGTAAGTATTTATTGCTTCATGGAACATACCAGGTTCAATGATCATAATAACACCAAGTAAAATATGGGAAAAAGCAAAGCAAAGAATTATTCAGTTCTTCTACCTACTGAGATTACACACATGCATATATATGTACCATATGTATGCAATGTATCTTGAAGTTGGTAACGAACAGAACACTTATTTGGCTGCTTGCTTAAAAGCTACATTAAATCTGATTTAAATAGTTATATACAAGATTTTCTGCACTTATTCTAGTTTCTTTCCTTTGATAATATGTATGTTTTAATCATCTTTTGAAATGGCAGTACATTGTGTCATTTTTCAGTGGTTTGCATTCCCATTTAAAGACATTTGACAGAGAGCTATTCACCACCATCACTTTTCATTTAGTTCTTCTGATGGTAGATAGCAAATACAAACTTCCATCACTGTCCAGACAGCAGCTTCCACAAGGAGAAATATCAATACACTTAATAAATGCTTTGAAATGGGAGAACTAGTTAATATACTTACATGCCATGAAATGGAATAAATTCAATCCCGTTATTCTGTATGGTTTAAAAAAAATCAAGGTTGGAGTGGCACAAATTCAAGAAATAAGACTGAAGGGAAGAAGGATGGAGTACGAGGTGGAACAGAAAAAACCTATTGTCTAACAACCTTCATAAACTCCTCAAGTGAAAAAAGTTTACAAAGCATTGCTGCACAGCGCATTCAGCATTGAAGCATGCAGAAGTTACTAACTGAAAACTAGTTCTTCACCAGGTTCATCATTTGATATTGAAAGAGTTATTAGTCACTTTGCAAACAGACAGGGTGTTGTTTCATTCAGAGTGGATGGTGGTCTGCAGAGAATCAGTCCCAGAATCAGCGGTGCCAGGTCTCAGGTACTAAACATCACCTCTTCATGTGGAATCTGATCAGGTTTGCTACCACAGAAAGCATGTTCACAGAACTGCTACCTCAGCAAGGGTAGAGCAGGCTGACAGCGGCAGGCTCAGTATAAGGGATCTGCACTGAACTCAAAAGCCAAGGAAGCAAATTTGGGAAAGTTCTGGGACAAAGATGTTAGGTGCTGTATCATGTAAGAAGTAGCAGAGAACAGGAAAACGTTCAAGAAAAAAAGCTATCATGAAAGGGTGGGATTTTTTGTCTTGTGTTGGGTGGTTGGTTTTTTAAAATTATTTTTATTAAAGAAAAAGTCATATTCTAGTAACTTAAGAAATTATTTGAACTATGCAAAATTTTACTAGTACATTGCTACTACAGTAGTCTAAAGTAACAGATTGCTTCTCTGAAATATCTGGGTAACATAGAGAGCACTTACACCCAGTACAATACACTCTGTCACAAAGTACTACATCACAAACTATATAATTCATACATAAACACAGTTACTAAACATAGATGTATACAGATGCTATATACAGATATTTTCCATATGACTTTTTAAAACTTATTTTTCCCCATCAAACTACCAAAATTACTCATTTTAAAATTATAAAAATAACTTTTAAAATGCATCTAAATAACACAAATTCTTAGTAGCAGTAATAAGTTTTATGTACATAATTATTATGTTTTAACTGTAAGTGAAATTATGTCATTATTACACATCTAGTCATAAACATTCATTCCTGTTGATAAGTTTAATGAAGAATAATCTTCATGAACAATTGTCTTAGAACAGCAAATTGATCTTTGCAACTGTAACTATACTAAAATGTACCATTTGTTTAAAGCTTCATAGTTTTAAAGTTATATATATATTTAACCAGTTTAATGAATAACACAATTCAAAATTGCTGCTCTCCATGTATCATAAATTACTGAACTGTATTTTCTATCAGAAAACAGTATAAAATATTAAACAATTCTGTGAAAGCTACAAGACATCAGTGCCATGAGTATCCTTACAGTTATGCTGTTGTTAAGGTGGCTCTGCAATACCCACGTACAACAGCTGAAGTAAAATATAAACAGAAATGTGAGAGTAATTTACGCTATCAAACTGTGATTTTGATTTTGCCTCTTTTTTTGTTTTTGGTTGGTCTTTTTTTTTGTTTGTTTGTTTTATATCAGTGACTGAAATTAAATTATGGATAGTGATGGTAATTTGAGGAAATGACTACACACACGTGGTAGCATAGAACTCGTGGAAGTATCCTACTAGTAAATAAAATATTCATTGCAGTAGCATTGGTACAGAGGTTTTCTTTAATTTTACATCTTAATATCTTTACCTGACCCTCTCAGAGCTCAGCAAAAAGAAAATTAGTGCTAATGCTTTCAATTTAATTAGTATATTACATGCACTGTAATTAGTGGGAAATGTTATATTAATGAATGTAAAAGTTAGCTGTAAATTACCTCGGAGTTATTATCAATTTCCCAAGTTACTGCTCCTTAAGATAACCCTCCCCCTACGGTCCTTCCGGTAATTTTTCTTTGCCTGATAAACATGATGATTAAACAGCACACAGTGCAAACCTTTGATACTTTTTAAATTAAATCCATGCCCAGCCTAAGGGCTGTGTCTGATTTCAACTAAATGTGTCAGTTAATCAGATAAAAAATTATCAGCAACTCAAAGAAACAGCAGCCTTAGGCTTCATCAGTGCCAGAGAAAGCTGAACAAAATAAGACATACAGACAATATCACATTATGAGTAAAGGTTACTGCTAACCATATCACTGCATAGAACTATTCACCACCTTAATAACGTCTAGCTTAAATGAAATATCACATACAACAGCCAATAATAATAGCAACAAATAAAAAGGAAGTAGTAGACTTGCGCCTACATGCCTGTTCACATATATTGCAAGAAAATTTCAACACTCCACTTCAGAAAATGCAGAATATCCCTAAAAAATTATTGTTTAGAGCAGATCTGTGTAAGAAACTGAAGAAAAAAATAGATGAAGAATGGTTAAACTAGGTTTAATTTTTAACATTTGCTTTACAGCTTTGATACAACAGAGTTCATTTCATGACCAAGATATAAAATAGACTATCTCTAAGTGAAAATCTTTCCAATTAATATCGTCCTTGAAGGTTGCATGAGTTTAAAAAAGATACACATGCTTAAATTAAAGCTTAAGATCAGTTGTGTCTATATAATGATTATATGTAATTTGCAAAACTTCAAATTAAAACACAACATATTTGCAGATGTGTTATTGACAACATATACATTAGTTACAAGACTTTTAGGTTTCTGCAATTGTTTGAGTGGAAAATTCTTAAATATGAGTTTTGCCTTTTATTTTGTGAAGCATTCTAAGATCACTGATTTTACTGATTTGAAACAAAGTATGTGATTTCTCTAAGCTTTGATATGTCCATCAGAGGCAGCTGCAAGTAATCAAAGACAGTATGGAAATATCCCTGAGAAGTAGGGGTATAATAACTCTGCTTCAAATTGAAAAACTGCTGTCTGGTAGGTTCTGCAGCCTAGCAAAACTGCAGAATCTCTAGTCTTGTGGATCACAACACATCACCTGGGACTTTCCTGTCTTCCACTTACAGACCTCAGAGCAGGGACATCTCATAACTTCATTCCTTAGAAAGAAGTAGTTCTAAAAACATGGGTGGAAATTAATTTAATGTGGATTCACGTGAAATCCCTGTGTGAACACTCTCATTAAGAACCTGAGTAGCCTTCAGTGGGCTTAGCTTAGCTTATGTCAAAAGTAAATTACTTTTGAATACAGTATTTATACAAGGAGATAATACTACTAAAAGCTAATTAGATTCATTTTCATGAATGCCCTGCATAAAGCACAGACAGACACACCACCAACTTTAAGCACAACTGATGGCCTAACTTTAAGAGTTTTACAAATGCAGTTACTTAAATACTGCATGCACACACACACATACATAAAATCTATTAATTCAGTGTATGGGGTATTCATCAGCTCTCAGTCAGAGCTTTCAGTATCTAATTGCAATCTCATAATAACCACATTTAATTAGTGTATGGTCCTCTTGCTACTTATAAGCATCAAAGATTCAGGAAGACATTTGCACACACGAGCACATGGAAACACCCCTGCAAATGAAAGTGGAGAGACAGAAATACTATTCTCAAAGTCTCATATCAAAACAGAAGTATATTGAAATACTGCAGTTCAAAAGGCTAGAATTAAATTCTAAATAGCAGAAACAGACAACCAGAAAATTCTTGCACTATTGCCATACGTCACACCATAAATGCAGCTTTTCCTGACACACTGATTCTCCATTTACCTGCTTTTACAAAGTAAAGAATGTGTCTTTGGAATTACAAATCATTCATTAATTGATATGTTTCTTTATGTTAGCTCATATATTCATTATTTACCTAGAGTACAAGCAAATTGGGATATCCTTTTCGATGTCATATTATTTCACTTTTTTTTTTCTCAATTATTTAATTTAGATAGACCAATTATTTTTTTCCAATAAAAACGTCATGCTAAAAACAATCATTTAGTAAAATATAATATAGTTAGATATACCTATCGAAAAACCTAGAATACTAAAATCAAAATCAGCAGCCTTATCCACTATTGCAAAGGTTACCTAAGGACTTTTCTACAAAACTGTAAGTTTCTGTTTTCTTTATACAAGTCAACTGAATGCACAAAAGGCCTACATGCCATCAAGAGGAGGTACGAAGTCTTTGACAGGGAGATAACAGTCTGCAGCTGAACAAAAAGAAAAAAAAATATATTCAAAAATTGCATTTTTTGCAGGGATTTGGTTTCACGTTAATGTATGTTTCACCTCTGGGACTTCCAACTCCTGAATGTTCAAATAATTACAGAGAACACTTGCCTGCAGACACTTCTTTCAGGAAATCTTATTTATGAAATTACCTCAACAAAGACTGATTACTTAATTTGATAACCAAATTTAGCATGAACAGTCAACTCTAGACTGAATAAAAGACACTACATGATAATGACAAGACGGCAGTGAACAACTACAACACAGTCAAGCAGCCATAGTCTTCTGTTCCTGTGCTAGATTGGATATTGTAAGTGTTGGTGATTGTAAGTGTAACTATTGCAATCAAGAGCAATTATATCAACATCTATAACATGAACGGCAGCAAATTTATAAACAATTCTTACACATTTATCTAGAATTAGCAGTCACTGACAGTGATCTAAGTTTAAAAACTAGGTTTTTAAGATACCAACATATACAATTACGTGTGGCTTCTTCAGATTGATAACAAAGCTTAAAAATGTCTTTGTGTTTTGAAGGCAAGTACTGGCCTGTAATGTTGCAGATTAATGTCTTCCTGAAGACAAACCACTAAACCAAGATAAAGAATGTCAAAGGAACATTAGTCTGTATGTTTCTAGTCAAGAGAAGACTCATGATTTAGACAAAGCAGCTCAGTCCACTTGCATCATACTCTCTGACTTCACACAAGGCAGATGTCACATCTCTTTTTCTTTTTTTAAATAGTATCTTTAACAAATGATAAGAATGCCAAAAGCCAGCCTTGGTAAACTAAGATCTTGAATATAGACACAAACTTTTCCTTCCTTTCTCTGGGTTAGCTTTCAAGCACATAGTTTCCATGTGGACCAACTTCTAGAGACAAATGCAATCTACTGCTCCACAATCAAGACCAAGACGACACAGTTACAGCATCTACAAACCAAATTCTGAACAGACTCTACAGCTTGCTGTGGTTACCTGAGGTACGCAGCATGGTTTGGATAATTCAGCTCATTGACAGACTTCCACCAAGGGAAGCTACTCTAGAAAAATGTCAAACTGTCCAGATTCATTTATTTCTACAGAAGCGTCGTGGTTTGGCCTCGGCAGCAACAAAGAGCCACGTGGCAGCCTGCTCGCTCCGATTTTCCCACGGCAGTAGGAGAGGATTGGAAGGNCTGGCCTGTAATGTTGCAGATTAATGTCTTCCTGAAGACAAACCACTAAACCAAGATAAAGAATGTCAAAGGAACATTAGTCTGTATGTTTCTAGTCAAGAGAAGACTCATGATTTAGACAAAGCAGCTCAGTCCACTTGCATCATACTCTCTGACTTCACACAAGGCAGATGTCACATCTCTTTTTCTTTTTTTAAATAGTATCTTTAACAAATGATAAGACTGCCAAAAGCCAGCCTTGGTAAACTAAGATCTTGAATATAGACACAAACTTTTCCTTCCTTTCTCTGGGTTAGCTTTCAAGCACATAGTTTCCATGTGGACCAACTTCTAGAGACAAATGCAATCTACTGCTCCACAATCAAGACCAAGACGACACAGTTACAGCATCTACAAACCAAATTCTGAACAGACTCTACAGCTTGCTGTGGTTACCTGAGGTACGCAGCATGGTTTGGATAATTCAGCTCATTGACAGACTTCCACCAAGGGAAGCTACTCTAGAAAAATGTCAAACTGTCCAGATTCATTTATTTCTACAGAAGCGTCGTGGTTTGGCCTCGGCAGCAACAAAGAGCCACGTGGCAGCCTGCTCGCTCCGATTTTCCCACGGCAGTAGGAGAGGATTGGAAGGGAAAACAACAGGCAGACTCGTGGGTTGGGACAAAAGAAAACTGTTTATCAGAACAACAAGTATTACAGGGAAACAATAACACCGATTGGGGGGGGGGGGGGGGGGGG
>VXBW01003750.1:253625-289217 GCA_013400375.1 Thinocorus orbignyianus
GGGGGGGGGCTGGTGCACATGGGATGGAATAGCTGTGCCCTCACAGAGCCAGGGGAGAATTAACCCCGTCCCTACTGGAAACCAGGACAGTGAGTATTGTCAAAGCAATGTTATTTAAACGAAGCATGTCACAACACACACTGGCAAATGCTGAGGCACATAAGTAATTTCATTCATGTTACTAATTCTACAAGCAAACTTTTTTTGCACAAATAAAACTGTAGGCATGACAGGACAAGACTCCACATGCAACAGGACAAGACTCACAAACATGGCAGAAAAATGTCTGAAGTGAAAACAAGCTATTTTGTCTATTAAAAACAAATCTTCTGTTCCTTCCTTATGTTTCCTTGTGAAAGAATATAGTTTCCTGACAGCAAAGAAGTTTAAAAATATTTTTATTTTTCTAAAATTAACTCTCATATGCTGTAAAGCGACATTAAAGTAGTTGTCTGCTTATTTTAACACATTCTAAATCATGTAAGAATTTCAGATGAAATAACTCAGTTTTATTGTCACCAACAAGTATGACAAATAGGTATGTTTATGTACACTTAGATAACTGATTCTCCCATGTACTACAGCTGAGAACATCTTTCAAAACTGTTCTTTGTATTTATGAAATCTATGTAATGCGCATCTACACACACACACAGATACACATGCACTCTCACATCACCACTGAACTCTAGTTTATTTATAAGGAAAAAAAGACTTTTAAAAATATGGCAATTTGCTTCTACTTTTTGTATTACTTAAACTCCAAAGAACTGTACAAAACCTTTACCTTTTAAATAATATTTTTTCATAATACTAAATTTTCAGAGCTGTGTAACTTCTAGTATTTGTATGGAAGAGCTACTAAAAGTATTTATAAATCATAAACTCCAACAAAATTTACCTGCCAAACTTAGCATTACAGCAACTAGCCTTGAAGAAATAGCATCCGGAGCATACTATACTGGAACAAAATATCACATTCAATAAGAGGAAATCAACTTTCACTTAAGGCTGACTGAAATACAAAATTATTCAATGCAATATCTGAACAAGCTGTGCAAACATTGTCAAAAGTGTTCATTACTACTTGCTTGAAATGTTGAATACAGTCAGTAATTTGAAGTACTTCAATAAAAACATCCGGTATGATACACACAAAACCCAATGTTTTAACTTGATAGTCCCTTGAAGACAAAGATGAAATTTCATGAAGATTCTTAACTTAGACTTTTACAAATAGCTAATTCATTACCACTGCATTACCACTGAGTCATGTCATCTGATAAAATGAACATGATTTATATAACTGATGTACAACATGCAGATTCAAAATACTTGCATTCATTCCTGACTCATTACAAAAACTATAATGCTGAAGTATGTGTACAGTAATTGACTGACTAGTAAATTCAATATTTTTAACTGTTGATGGAACATTTACAAAAAATCCTATTGCTTTCACTTGCTTCTTTTTTTTTTTTTTTTTTTTTTTTTTTTTAATTCAAAACTGTTTCTTCTCTCAAAGTGTCAGTGACTCGACGTATAAAGCAAGTAATATATTGAAGATGACTGTAGTGACATGTGTTACTGGAATACAAAGTTATCCAACAATGCACGTACAAAAAGAAAGGGATGCTTGAGGATGTAAGATTTACTATTTTTGCTATTACTCTATTGGGAAACTGTAGGCCATTATGGACAAACAAGTCAGCTGACAGGAATGCTGCCCAATTTTCCCCTGAAAACATTCTAGAAGCGTATGCTTATACATATAAAAGTCATAAAACATTATAATAAAATTTAAAGATAATTTTTTCTAAAGGTTATTTGGCAAATTTCATCCTTCTTGCTACTTAAAGACACTTGAGAAACCTAAACCAAGCCTATATTTAATTTTATTTGCATAGCACAACGGAGTAAGGTAGCTCAGGCCTACTGTGATACTAACAGTACAACTTCACTGACTTCAGTAAGATTATTCTTTACCTGCAGACACGCAAGAGAGTTAAAGGCAACATTTATATTATACTGACCCATTGCTGTCACTAGAAAACCACCCTATTCTATAAAAATGCAAGTATTTAATCTTTTTTTCTGCATGAAACAATGTCAGTTGTTCTGCTACATTTGCAAACTGTATCACTGCAACAATTTCTTCAGTATTTCTTATACATATTTTCAAATTACTAAATCATTATGTTGCTATTACTCCTAGGAGCAGATCATCTTGCAATGGACTCTGAAGTGCCACAAACAAAATCTCATACAAGATCTCTAATAAATATTCCAAATTTCAATTTTTTTCCAGTGACAACATATTTTAGATTAACTCTCTCAGAAACACTCATTATCTGCACTACCAATAGTCAGCTCTTCTGATCTTATCATCACTCCCCATGCAAAAAAGCAGAACAGGGGACTTTCTAAAACATTAAGCTGGAGGAAAATAGTTCCATTTGGAGCACAGGTCTAACAGAAAGACCTCTTTCTTTCTCGACTTGG
The DNA here is from genome assembly GCA_013400375.1 of Thinocorus orbignyianus. Classification (NCBI taxonomy): domain Eukaryota; kingdom Metazoa; phylum Chordata; class Aves; order Ciconiiformes; family Thinocoridae; genus Thinocorus; species Thinocorus orbignyianus. Next base: position 256,128 of record VXBW01003750.1, read on the forward strand.
AACAGAAACCTTGTGAACCCTCCTCTACTCTTCAACAGAATTTTTGTTACTTTTCCAAAAGTCAACAGGGCTTGGAAGTTCTTTAAAACTGTCAGAAATCTCAACAATGAAATACCAGAGGTTTGTTCCATCACTTCAAGATAGTATGTCTACGTTCTTTATTGTTTTGGATTTAAATATCACTGATGCTGGAAATCATTATGTCAAAATTTTAAGAAAATACCACTGAATAAAAATGAATTAAATAAAATCACACTCCTGATTGTCAAACTCTTATATTGTCTACACAAATTTAAAGCAATCTTGATTAAATATCCCTTAAGGAACAAAGCCATCACTTTTTAGAATGCTATACATTTTCTGCTAATTTTTAATGCAATAATCCTCTTCAGACTTAAGCTTAGACACAGTTCTTTTGACCAACAATTACTATTCCAAAACTCCAGTGTCTGCTCTGCACATCTCATAGTAAGAATTCATTGAGGACTCAAACACCTTGAGCAAAATAAAATTGTGCACATACTTTGTGAAAGCCCATGTTTTATGCTCTTCATCTATGACATCATTTACTCTTATTGATGAAAATATTGCAACTTTCAACAAAGTTTTTCCTAGATTGCAGTGAAGCACAAAATGCTGCACTATGATTTTCAGGTTTGATTCTCTTATAAGGTGCTTTTGTTTGGATTATTTTTCCATCACTGTGTTTGACAAAAAGACAAGGTCACCTAGCATTACTAAAATGACAGCAATGATTCCAAGTCTTAAAAGAAACATTCCAAAACAATATCAAAATATGCTCTCTGGCAAGCTTTAGAAAGTTTACATGAAGAATCAAATCTTCCTCTTCATTGGACTGCTTAGCAGCAAGAATCAAAGGTTCTTCCCACTTCCTTATCACAACAGAAATAAGTATGTTTCTATATAAACTCAGTTCCAAATATATATGCGGAATGAAAATGCTTCAGATGCTTCAGCTACTGAAGCCACAAAGTCACAAATCTTTTATTAAAGTTGTCTGTCTGCCTTTGTTTAGACACAGTAACTTGGCAGAACAATAACTTAATAATATGTTCTTAAGGACAGCATTCTCCTATTTACGGTAAAAAAATTTCTACATTAGATATTTAGAGCTTAATAATGAGAATAAATTAAAAAATAAATTTTTAATATAAGCAAGGAACTAAAAATACACCCCGAACAACATTTCCACTTCATAAGAGCACATTAGATGTGTTGGAAGATGGCTAAACTCAGTACAGTAGGTCCACATTGCCTTCAAATTCGCTTTTTATTCCTTATACTCAAAGAGCAAACTGCAACAAACAGAGCAGAGGCTGACTGAATTCCAAGTCTTTGAGGATAACTAACTCACAACACAATTCTCTGACACTAGTCCTTGCAGTTTAGAGGTATGTACAACGAGACCATTAATTTCTTTAATTTCTGAAATAAATATATTTATATTTATATTTATTTATATTTATATATTATATATTTTATATTTATATTTATATTTATTTATTATATAAATATAATAAATAAATAAACCAGTCTGGTCCAAGCTTCAAAACACTCATTTAGTTGCGCACATATTAAGGGCTTTCACTTTATTTTAATTAAAGAAGTCTAAAATTGCCATCTCTCACAGTACCTGGCAAACTATTAAGTACTCTGATGTAAACATCGGTACCAGGAAATATCAAACAATTTTTACAGGTCTCTGATTGGACAGGATGTAGCTTTCACTCTATTAAAGAACAGCACAGAATTAAGTTTGCATAAATTTTGCATTTCTGTTTTCTAAATGTAGAAAATGTAATATTTCGCAGTTGGTAACGTTTCTGCAACATGGCAGCAGTTCACTTACTCCAAGTCTTGCCTCCTCCTACAAGAGTTTATGTGATCCATACAATAAGCCACTCATTTTAATTACAAGACATGGGGCCATTTCCCACTGACAGATCCTCATTTCCTTTCCAGAACATTGCCTTTTAATTTCTAAATCACTTGTGTATCATTGTAACTAACAAGTACTCTGGGAATATAGCCCTGACTGGATGTTCTAGACCAAAACAATCTGTTGATAGCAACAAATTTTTCTAATAAAACAGAAGTAGACTATGTAGCCTGAAAAATTCTAAGCACAGGAGAGAAGCCCTGGAACAGTAAAAGTCAAATGCAAATGTGACCTTACTAGGAGGCCATGCAAAGATTCTGTACTCCTCAGACACTTCTAAACATAGTTGAGTAAGATGCTGCCTGTATTTCACAATGGGGTTTTTGGAGTTAAAAGCAAATGAACAAACAAAAAACCTCAAAACCTGAAGAGACCAAATTGCTAAACAGTACTTTCACTATAATAAGATAATACAGTAGAATAAGAAGAAATAGAGTACTAGTACTGGACTACAGGATTTGTTCTTCCTGACGGAAAACTAATGATAAGTTCCTTGCAGTTTTGATATGCAGCCATAAAGAAATGGGTTTATAAAGAAAGTCTCTAAAATGCGCAAGGTCATTATATAATGAACTAGAATGAGAGAAAGCAATAGCTGTTTAAGGGTGGCTTATCTGTCATTTACCACAACAACAGTATTTTACTGAAAAATTTTATTTTTTTTTTTTGCAATGATCCGGACTGTAATTAAGCGTAGTACAGTTTACAAAAAAACCCTTTTCCTTTTATAAAATGAATTAAAAAATGTAGTTTCAATAGTAAAACTTTCGATTTAGCAATACAAATACCTAACATATACACGTAAACCTTCACTTATGAAGACAGGTACGTGAGTAACTTACCTCGCATAAACTGCGCAACTACCCTGAGGTCTTACACCAGCAATTTACCAAGGACAGTTTCCCATTGGAGGCCTTTTGTAATTTCAGGGCAGTCTCTGGAAGAAGCCTGCTATGTTCAGAGCACTCTACCTGAACCATGTGCCTAAAATGATTAGACCCAAGCACATAAAATTATACATTTATTTTATGATTTTCAGAATCTGGCAGTTTCAATGGCTTAAATTTTCTTTCCACAAGAGCCAACCCATCCAGCACTAACAGAAACAAAATCTGCTTTTATATAAAATTGTTGAACATTAATTCTGCCATCACTATGGTTCAAAAAAAATAAAGTGTAGTTAAAACTACATGCTCATACACATACAAAAGAATGAGTAATAACATGCTTAATCTGAGAATACCTTCCAAATTCTTCTTTCTTATATTATATACTACAACTAAATATCAAGTATTATTTATTAACTTAAAACTCTGTTCAGCTTATGAATATTTTTTAATTCATTCCTAATATAAACCAGTTTGATACACACTAAAAACAAGGGTCTTCTGACAACAAACAGCTCTGATAAATCTGGGTGTGGTAAGGTTTTGGACATTTCAATTACCTTACACTCTTAATTACAAAATAAATGTATAGGTATTAAAAATACTAAAGCAAAAGGCAAAGAACAAAACTAGAGTTAATAGCATGAAACCACCTAGTCAAAGAAGAGTGAAATCTATCTGCATATAAGAATATGTGCTACAATTATTCATTTAATCCAATTAAAGGTTTTAACTAATCGCAACTTTCAAAAAACCCCCTATCTACTGAAAAACTACTGAGCATAATACAATTAATTGATTAACCTTTTAAAAAAGCTGCAAAAGTATTGCTCTCATTTAAGAACACAACTTGTTTATGCAACACACAATGAATACCCAAACACATATGGAAAAGGATGTTATTGTTCCTCAAATTTATTTTAGAAAAAAAACCTTCCCTTTTTATTTCAAAGGTTTTAAACCCCATTGTACTTTCTGTCCTAAGAAAGGGCCAACTGTAAAAGCTTAAGTGTGCAGGATGAACCTCTTGGGGAAATGATGTGCCAGTGGAATGACAGTGTGCTCGGGGCACAGCACGTGCCCCTGCCGAGTGTCCCACCAAGCCCTTTCTTACCCACCTACTGTACAACACCTTGCAGGACTCGGCACAACTGGCTGGAAAAACCTGCATGGAATTTCACTCTTCTCCCCATCTTTTGCAATTGCAACATGATTTAATTTGATCTCTCAACATCTTTACATTTAATAACCTTAAAAACTGTAGCATTCTGATGAAAAATTAGCAGCTCCATCACTCCATATTATCAATGTATCTTGCATAAACTTCTGAGAACTGCATACTAAAAATTTATGGGTTTAAATGCTAAGGAATCACATCTCTAGAAACATTAATGTATACCTTTTCTTAAATGCATCTTTTTGAAAGATACATTTGTATACAAGGGTGTTTATGAATTCTATTTTAAAAGATTGGTTGATGTCCAATTTATTTCTTTTAGAATGTTTTCTTCCTTGTAAACTCTATAAACGTGTCATGCATTTTTATTCCCTCTAAATTGCACTCTGAATTTTACTAATAGCTCACCCTTACCAGAGATCACACAGATAGTCTTGGGTTTGGGAGGTTTTCAGATTTCCTTGATTTTGTGGTATTTTTTAGCAGCAGGATACAAAAGACACTCTGTAATCTTTTTAGCACTGGAACAAAACATCTTTTGAATCAAGATAAAATCACTACATCATGAATGTTAATATTGTACTGTGAAAAATACTACCACGTGACTAGAAAAGATCATCCCTTTAGGGAGAAATATTATGTTAAAGTGGATTATTCTTTTAGTACTGTAATGGAAAGGCATTCCACCAAGTCCCAGAAGAAATATCAAAATATGCATTTAAATGGAAATATTGTGAAATAGATAGGACAAAAAAATCCCCCAGATCTGTAAAGAACTACATATATATGCACACACACATGCATATACATGTACACACACAAACCCACATATCTGAAATTTTATTTATACTTTTTTTTCTATTTAATTCTAAACATATTTATGTATATAATTTTAAATTTTAAAAGATAAGTTTGTAGCTCTAGGCTTATTTTGCAAATATCAAGATGCAGTCACGTTCACATATACTGGTTTTGGCCACAATTTCAAATAATACATACAACTCAGCTCTATGCAAAAAGTTGCAACTATTCTTTTTTAATTTTCTGCACATTTTGTGCCAGACCATATTCTAAACAGCTTTTACAAAGTGATAATGTTTCACTGACAGTGTTTTGTGTACTTCACATAAAATTAAATCTCAGACAAACCTTGAGAAAAAGAAAGCAGAAAGATAAGCAATGCAGCATGTTGCTCTTTTTGACCCACAAACGATTATCAGTTATTCTAGAAGTTATGACAGTTTTCTCAAGTCCTTAAGGAGTCTGACACCATCGGTATAGCTTTTAACACTGCATTTATGTTTATATTACAATACAATAAAACAGCAGGAATAGCTTTCAAAATACTTGGGTATCGGATGCTGTATTGAAAATAACAGTATTACCATAAAATAGAATAAAATAGATTTCTTTGAACATGCCAAGTAATCACTGCTATCCATGCTGCACATGAATTATGGGATGAATTTTAGAAGATGTCATCAGTTGCAATGACTACTAGATCTGTGTCTCTAATGGAAGACTGTGTTAACAGTAAACACCAATCAAACTGAATAACCAGTGGTATGTCAGTACTTGAAAAAGTCTAAATCAGTGCTATGCTAATTATTTGTTACAACGCAGATGACTTCATCATTAGAGCCAATATTTACTGTTCTTCGTGAGGTATGAATAAAAAGCAGAATGTAAACAACACAACCACTCTCCTCTCCTTCCTTTCTCTGCAGAGTGCTACCATAAACCACAGTACCAACAGCATAAAATTAGTAAAACAGTCTGAAAAATTAACTGTTATCATTATTCTTTCATAATATGTGAATTCACAGCTACATTTTCTTATTCTTTGCTTTCATTTGCTGTTCAGTTAATCAACCCTGATTCCACATCACTGGGATCTTTAAAACCTACATGTGAAAAAGAGAGTTCGTTTTCAAAAGCCTTGATGTTTTGCAGTATTTAATTCTAGAAATGTAAGGCTACATGATGTTAATCCTCTCAGGCAAACCTGAAAGCAGCTATACTCAAACATGGGCATATCTATTCAACGTTTTCTAACCAAAAACTTCCATATTTTCAATGGCAGAGGAAGAGAATCTTAGTGAGATTGGTAAAATGTTTGGAGGTTTGGAGGAGCATTGCAGACAACATCCCAGAGGAACCCCACTTAAGGAGTTGCATTGTAAAGCCTTCAGAAAGGAGTAATTTGAGCCGACTTTGTATTCAGTATCATGGTAAATCACGCTAGAAATCAAAGCTCAGCAAGTAAAACACTGAAAGAGGCTTGTCACACATAGGTTCTTCTAACTCCTCTGCCTAAAAGACTTTAGCAAATTCTTCACAGATAGCAGATACTGCAATTAGCACTGATGCACAAGGACACAAACCCTAAATAAGTACAAAACTAGACATAGTGGTTAATACTGTAACGATGTGCACTTTGGAAAACAAAATATAAAAAATAGCTATTAATCCATTATAAAAGAGTTGAGCAAACTAAGTCAAATTAATTTCTAAGCTTAACCAGAAAAACTGTTGCAAAGCAAATGATCCGACTCCTAATGACTTGCCTTGCATGAAGTGTACACACCTGGAACAATGACAGCTAAGAAATCCTTTGCAGCTTCTGCTGAGAATTTGAAACTCAGTTTGAATTCTACTGTAAGGGAAACCTATATAAACTGAAACGTAGGCAACCACTAACTGATATGACTGAACGTGTTTTTTTTTTTTTTTAAATCTCTTTGATTCAGCTTCCTCTCTTCTTGCATAGACATGAAATACAAAAATAATTCAGGAAAAACCAAGCTTCAAAAATGTAGGGCCATGAGATGTCCTTCCTTTTTTCTTAGTTTGACCTGCATGTTCAATAACTTTCAGTGGTATATCATTTTGTTTCTAATAAATATAACTTACAATGCTGAATAAATAATACACTTTAAAATTTCTTGTGATCAAGGAGAAGGTGCGTACTCAACAAAAGCACTCAGCAGAACTCCTACTTTATTTGCTGCTTTTGTTACAAAGATTTTTAGATATTCCAGGTCAGAAAGGGACCATTCTGCAACATAATCAAGTGGCATAATAGAGGCCACAAAATACCATTCATTAATTTCCACATGCAGTCTAAGCCAAAGATCAGGCTGTAAGACAGTTCAAACACTAAATTCCATTCTCCTCTTTATCATTTTACTTTATGTGTCAGCTGAGAGCTCAATGGCATTATCTGTCCATTAAAACACAGTATTTTTTAAGGTATCAAATTCCCATCATAAAGACTTTCTACTATGAGCAGTTTACTAAAGAAATCATGAGGAGTAGGTAACATCCTCTACCCAATTCAGGCAGATTCAAAGAAACTACAAGTAACACAAACAAGAAAAACCCTTAATCAAATCTCAAGCATCTAAAAAAAGAGTGCTTTCTTTTTCTTTTTTTTTTCTTAAAAAAAGGTACCTCAGCACATCTGTTATTCAGACATTTGGGAAAGATTTATCTTCGTCTTGCCTTCACTATGTGGCTTCACTCAACAGAAGCCAATCCCTCTACAAACTGACCATGCAATTAAGGGCTCTCCATGACTCCTGGCAGAAGAGCATCCTGAGCTGTACTTTGAAGAGCACTGGTAAGCCTAGCCAGGGATTAACATCCCCAGGCTCTCTGGGAACTGCTAGTGCTGTTCCTCCTGTGAGAACAGGGAACAGAGTACTTTGTCTGTCTCTCCCAATAGACTTGATATGGACAGGAAAATCTCTCATTCCTTTTGATTACTCTTACAGCGGGCAGGTTCTCAGTGTACAGTTTATGCCTGACCCACTACCCTTCCAGTCCAAGAATGAATACATATTCTACTACAACTGACTTTACGCAATCAGAGGGGGTCATCAGGTTATATAATGGTAATGCAACGTGTTATGAGTAAGAAACTGTAAAAAGAGTTGTGATGTAAAGACTCCAGAATCAATACAAGAGAAACATTTAAATGTGCAATTCATCACTGCACTTTTGCCACCGGCCTCCAGCAGGCCACCTCAGTTATTTACAGTCAACATTACCTTAAAACACTTCCTCAAAATACAGGATGCAAAAATGAGAAAATATAGTACTTTCATTACAAGCAATGTCAGGTTTGCTTCACAGTAGAGGTTAAGAGGCCAAAGAAGGTAAAGTTATTATTACCATTATTATTTAGCAATAGTAATAGAGTAGCACTTCAAGGCTAAAATGTGCCTGTGATTTTCCAACAGAATAGTTTTTCATTAGAAATGCCAGTCCATTAAAGCCGAAGGGTTTTACAAGAAGAGATTGGGCTTGGCCAGTTTCCAGTTAACACAGGAGTTTTCATCACAAGTTCCTGTCAGTTTACCTAAAAGGCCACATCAGATTTTAGGTTCATGTGGTCCACAGCCCTGCATACACCACCTTCCCCCAGTGAATTGCTGGGAATTCAGGAACAGACTTTCCCTATCCGTTTGGCCTCAACCTGACAAGGTGGTTCTGCCCTGTCCAGCCTGCAGACAGGATCCAGAAAAAATAGCAGAAAACACCCAAAGAGTAGCAGAAACACACTCAGAAGAACCAGCTGTTCAAGTTCAGGAAGAGAGAAAAAAAAAATATCTTTTTTTCTGATTTTGATTGTCTCGCAGGAAATTTCACTGTCTAATTTTCCTCCAGGTTTTCATCAAAAACCTCTGGAAATCTTTTTCCTACAGAATGGAGGTTCCACATTGCAGTTAGCTGACTGCAAATACACTTCACAACAAAGCCATAGTACGATACTTTCTACCAAAATGGTTGACCAAAACCTGAAAACTTCATTAAGGTTTTGCATTAATAAATGATATTTGAGAAAATCTATTCTTGCATGAGTACTCTAGGTGAATTTGATCCAGTTTTCCCATTTTAAACAGGCTTGATGCTTCTGAAATGAAATACAATATTCCTCATACCAGGAACAAAACAAGTATGAGCCAGGTCTTAAAACATCAGATTCATGTGAAGTCTAACTTACCCTAAATCCAGGTAAAGCTGCAAGTGGAAAGCCTTTAGGAAATGCCAATATATACAAGCAACACTGCCGCAACCTGAGCCGACAAGACCGTGCTTTAGGGGATAATTAGAAGTTTATTACTCTAAGGTAGAAAGAATTTGAATAGTAGAAAAGAAAGGGCAGCTTGAGGATCTGCCTTGAGAGAAAAATGTAGTCCTGGTTTGAACAACACAGGACTAACATCTTTTTCAGAAATTTTACTTCTCAGTAAGGTTTCATCTAATGCTTGAGAAAACTGCACTTTTAGAGGACTCTAGTTTCTGAATATGTGAAAATATTTACTTTATAGCCAGCTATGGCATGTGGGTTTCAAAGTCTCAGTGTTTTCAAGTTAGACACGTGCAGGGATGACGAGAAGTAAGACCTGGGCACTTGACCCAAGCTGGCCAACAGGATTATTTCATACCATGAATGTTACATTCAATACAAATTAGAAAGTTTGCTGAGGAGTTCTCTCTTCCTTGATGGCTGCGATCCTTAGAACTTCTTGCCCCAATGCCACACCTCTGAGCCCTTCCCTTCCTCCAGAAGCCATAGCGCTCACGGTGTCCCACATTTGCTGTCCCCTGCCTGGGAGTGCACAGCTTCCTACTGATAGAATTGGCTGAGTATAATCATTGTATATTTTATACTGGTATCGGGATCAATATTGGCTCTTTAGTGTTACTAATGTTAATTTTCTGGTCTTATTCTATTAAACCCGTTTGTCTTTCAACCCTTGAGTTTCTTTGGTTTTGCCCCGATTCCCCTTCTTGGTTGGGGAGGGGTCATCAGGTGTGAGAATAATTGTCTAAATGACAATAAATTGTTGTGGGATCCTCAAAGCATAACATATATAAAGAAGGAGGATTTTTAGGAGGAGACTGGAAGAAACAGAAAGGAAAGGCAGATGACAATGTGCCAAAGAAATAGCAAAAAATTTTCAATCTTGTGAAAAATCATACTGTCAACAGGGCTGTAGCCACAAGTTGCTCTCTGAGTAGTAGCCATTCTTCCCCCTTAAAACCAGAAAGCAAACGTGTGTCTGGATATGGGTGAGAGGAACATTAATTCTTATTTCTTCCAATTTGGTGAAAGTGGGACTTTCCTTCCTCAAGGAAGGCATGTCCTTAGTCACCATGAGAGTGCCAGAAAGCGTACACGAACGTGAAGGCAAGGTGAATAAAAGACACAGGTTGGCAAGCCAGCAATATCTTAGAGAATAAGAAAAAAATACAACTTGCTAGGGTGATATCAAGATTAAATGCAGGTGAATGTTTAACAATGGAAACAGAAAGTAAGGGGAGGAATTTCGGAGTAAAAAGACAGAAAAGTATGCAGAAAAATAGTATATGAGGAAAAGGTTCAGGGGAGAAAACACTGCAAAGAAAAATCAGAAACCCTGCCAAGAGACATTTATCAATTAAATTGATCCTGAGGCACAGAAAAATGGGTGATGCACGGTCAAGTTATTGAACAAGAAGTGTGTATAGATTAAGGTATACCTTTTACCCTTCTTTTTCCAAATTCCAATAGTCTCCAAGGTATGGAGTTTAAAATAAAAACAAAAACAAAATAAAAACCTCCAACATTTATCTAAGTGCTTCCCTTCCCAGTCATGACTAAGCATTGAGAAAAATAATCCAAGTAAATGCAACAAATGAAAAGATAAGTTATACATTTGATAGCTGTTCCTCTGGTCAGTTCTTTTCTCCTTTTTTTTTTTTTTTTAAGTTAGTTTTTAAAAAAAATGCAAAACATTAGTTTAGACTTACAGTACAATCCAAACTGTACTTTATTTTGTTGAAGGGTATTATTGCTGCATGTGCTGTTTTATTATGAAATTGTTAGCAAGAAAGATAAAATCACTTCTGTAGAGCATCAAAGATCCCTTTGGTACCTTCTCTGCTTAAAGCCAACAGCATTTCCTTTATCAGCCAAATTCCACATCTTTACAAGTGTGTATCAAAGCCAGATGAGCTTTAAGTTTTCTGGTATTGCCAGTAGGTAACTGCACTGCAGAGAAGACAATGCGTGTCTTCCTTTATCATCCCTCCGCAATCACTCCTCAACTGCAGGCACATTGTGATGGTATTCTCTGAGATAAAAAACAGACTATTTAAATTTTGAAGACAATATTACTTGAATCAGAACTTCCCAAGTTAGTTGTTGCCTAAACTGAAACAGCATCTCCAGAATGCTTTATTGTTGAAAGATTTATGCATTAATTTTATACTATAGGTTCTGTCATACGCTTCTTCTCCAATTCAGGTGCTACAATTATTTACCATGCATTAGTTTTTTGTGGTGTTTTTGTTTGGTTTTGGTTTTTCTTTTTTTTTATGCAGAAATTGAAGTTTCAGAGGACCGAGACATCTAAAATTGCAAATACATACTTATCATGACCTGTGCCCTTGGCGTAAGTGACTGTGGACTGTAGTAACAAGATAAGAGGAAAAGGAAAACAGCTTTTTATTAAGAGCAGATGCATTTTGTTCAACAAAGAATCTATCAGGCAAGCAACAATCTCTGAGTCTACTCCAACACAAACTGACTGTGTGACACAATAAGACAGTTTAAAAAAAATTAAAAACCAGCCAGATAGGGACAAGGACATTAAAAATGTTTAGAGATGGTGGAAGTTCAGGGCCATTCGCACTCATTAAGGTTTCAGTGCACTTCCAGTTCTCAGAGCAGACATTTGCATGATGGATTGCCTGCTATTGAGCTTTCATACTCATTATAAAGAAGAAAATATGCGTTGCCTTCCCTCAAACACTTTTGTCTCATTTAATAGAAGCAACATATTTGCATCAGGCTTTCAACCTGAATTGCTACTGTTTTATTGACAGACGGCAGGTTTTTAACTGAGAACTTTTAATGGTATCAATGTTTTAAACCAGTGCCATTTGTGCACACTGCATATCATACAGTTCCACTGCGATTTGTATGCTTGGGAGGAAGAGGTCAAGGATCCCAAACCCATTTTCATTTGAAGAACTAAAATAACACGAGACTTTGAAGTATGGTCTCAGTCAAGAGTTGTTAAGAAGATACAATTAACAAATTAGGTTTAAAGTACTTCATATGTTTTAAATGTAGATACCAACAAAAACACAGCATCCTGTTAAACATGCCAACTACTGAAACATACTGACAAGTGACCAAAGAAAAAGATCAGTTCTAAACTTAACTGAAGTAAGAAGTTAAGCACTAGAGATGACCCTTGCCTAATAAAGACACAAATGCATAATTAAGGAAGCGAAAACTTTTATTCTGAAGTATCTTCTGCATAAGAAACAACAAAAGGCTTGGGGAGAAAACTAAATCTGGATGGATTCTGTGTGGTTTCAGTTCAAAGGGAAGACTGTACAAGACAATACCTTCCTCCCAAAAGGAATCAAGACAACTGAAAAACTGATGATCAACTTTGAGAATAACCTCTGTATAGGAAGGTCTCAGTTCTTCAATGGAAGCTGTTAAGTATACTTCTCAAAAAAATGCAATCAAAGGTATAATATAGGTATAAAACCTGAAAAGCTAACTGCCACCTTATCAGAAAACTGCAAGTTAGCTGAATGAGAGAAAGGGAAGCAGGGTGAGAAAAAACTTACTTATGCAATCTTAGCACAAATCACTTAAACATAACTCCTCATTTCTTCATTTAAAGTATCGTACAAATAAGCTGCATCTGTGCTATCCTCTTAGTATATCACAAATACACACTCAGAGATTGCTAAGTAGAGAAGGGAAAAAATTCTGACAGATTTCAGAAGTGATGGGAAGGAAAATTCCCAGGAACAGAAGGAGTTTAACATCATTTGCTACAAACCAGCATGCCAGACCACTGACTGAAAACAAGCCTGAAAGCAAGGATCCTCATGCTTTTGAATTTCTTACAGGTTTAAGGATTATTTCTTTTAAACCTGATATATTGCTTTGATCAAAATACAGAACGTTTAATACCTGGAAGACTTCTTATTTTTTTGCAAATTTGACTTTATGCTTAAGTTTGAAGTAGGTTAACCACTGACATAGGAAAGAGAAATAATAGAGCAGGCTACTCTAACAGTCTGCTAACATACAGTACATGACACTATCTACAGCACTGCCTAATGTACACTTTAAACACTGGAGAAGGCTACATACATCTTTAAAAATACTCAACTATGTACTTCGTATTTCTACTGCAACAATGGCCAAGGAAAGAGCTGTTCCTATTCTATAATGCACTATATGGATATTCTATAACATGGCAAACCCTCTCCTTAGTTTGTATTTCTCAGGAATATTCTGGCAGCTAAAAGTCTGACAGACTGGGAAAATAATTACTGAGAACATGAATATTCTGAGGCTGGAATGACACTGCTATAACTGTAGTGGGAGCAGCTCATAATAACATAGCACTAAGAATACATACCAACTGATGGGGCAGCAACTATAAGGTAAAAGAACAAATTAATTGACTGAACAAAAATTCCCAGTAAGACCCTCAATCATCTCATGAAGACAAAAATGTAGCCCGTGAAACCTGTTTCCTACCTATGAAATAGCAGCAGACTGCCAACTAGATGTGGCAGTCACTCGTTTCATCTTGCAGAACTTCCTACTGCAGCAGAGACTCTAGTTTCCCTGCTTCCTCATGTGTCTGGTCCAAAGCGTGAGTGCGCATGCACATCCGTTTTAGATCTTTTCATCTTCACTTCAAAAACACTAGAAAAAAATTAACATTGCAGAACCAAGAAATAAAAAATTAGGAAATATCACACACCCATGAAACCGTTTGTTTCCTTCCAGTGGGTTTCATGATAAAATCTTTGATATAATATGATTAAGCTTTTCCAGCTTATTTGAAGAAGCAGCATGAAACTACACAGCAGAGTACGAAGGAAGTACAAAGGAGAGCACAAAACTGTGCATTTGCCATTTTCAACTCTCAGATGCCTGAATTTGCAACTAATAGCATACATTTTATATATATTCACATAGCTTTTTAGAGTACCCACCTTTCAAAAGGTGTCAATAATCACCTTATCACATGGAATTGGTTGCTCTGGAAAGACAGCATGGGTCATCTAGCTCTTGGAACAATTTAAATAAGCATGCAGAGAAGTAGAATTTTTTTTTCTTTTTTCCCAACTGATGATTTCAAACAAGTGCTGTCCTCTCTGTGCAGCTACACTTGACAATATCACTAAAATTCAAATGTATTTTTGCAAGTGCTTGTTATATAAATGACTTACCACTTCTTCTGAGGGAATGAAACTATTTTCAGCTCAGAACATAAGCATTACGGAAAATACACAAATTACTGAAAATTGGAAAACTAGACATAGAACTTAACTGATGAAGCCATGTCGCTCCACAAAAGTTAGTTAACACAACAGCATCTTCCTGTTTTGAGAAACAGGGTACTTGATGTCAAAACATTAAAACCATCTCATAACTAACAGAACACATTTAGCATTAAAAAGAAGATCTAAGTCTCAGGCTAAATCTTCCTTTGAAAGCATTTATTGATCTTTCCTTCACAGCACTATTCACTATCTCTGTAAAGCTATACTTTTGAGAATGGTGATGTAAGCAATGAATAAGTCACAATGACAAGTGGGTAGTAAATAATGACAGACTTTCCCTAAGAGCACAGGACTGGGCTCCAAAGGATAAGGATAATCCTAAAAGTGGCAAAAAGGGTTATTGTAGCAATATACCATCAGAACTGCTGGTGTAGAGTTTCTAGAGAAAGTTAAGGAAGGTGAAAGAAAAAAGAATTATTGGACTTTATAAAACAAACTGTAGCAGAATGAAATGTGTCTACACAGACAGAAAAGACTAATAAATTAATCCCAGCAACTATAAACCAACAGTTATCCAGCTCTGTAAAATAAAAAATTTTACAAGTTATACTTGAATTCTACAAAATATTATATGTCTATACATGTTTATCATTTCTTTGTGCTGGTACATTGGCCAGGAAACACAGAAGCTGAAGAAAGCCAGGCAGTTTAATGCACTGGTTTGTATGACATTCTGTAATAAACTGTCCTGTTGAAATACAATGGTATGACTGTTTTGGATACCAGAAGGCCAAAAGCCATCAAATATAGTATGCAGTACAACTTCAAGTCACTGTGTAAGTAGAACAACAGAATTTAAAAAAAGGGGTTGTGGATAACACAGAAGACAGCAAAACAAGGTGCCTAAGGAATGCAGAACAAACAGGTCCGTAAGAAAATACTTCGAAGGAAGAGTGTTCATTTGTCTTTAGTCCCTAAGTCCTCAGTATCTACCGAGACTTCACAGTCATTTTGTGAATGTTATTTATACTTCTTGTAGTTATGAAAGCAGACAGGCAATCAAGAAACTAAGTAAAACCTAAACACTATTTTTTTTTTATTTAAAATGTTATTCCATCGAAGATTCCCCCCATGTGATCAAGTTCCACAGAAAGAAAGAATCTTAAAAAAAAAGAAGAAAAAAATATCTGTAAAAGAAAATCCTAAAATTAGGAGGTCTTAAAACTTAAATTTAACCATAAGGACCTCCCTGGGGTCATAAACAAAGTTTCTTATAAATGCCTTCAGTGAGAAAAGTCAGTATTTCTTTTGTTATGTCAAATAATGTTCCATTTCAGATTACAATATTTATTTTTTCTGCTTATAACTAGTGTTACAGTACAGGCAACTGTTAACCAACTAAACTGGAAAAGATACTTATTGTTTTCTATACAAAAGATATTCCTAATGTTCAGTCTCCACATCTTTTAGCATTTCAATGTCCAAGAAACACTGGAAGTTAAAATTAAGATGACCTTCAGGAACACCCTTAACTCCCCTGCATCAGTTTGCATTCTATGAAAGGACATTTGAAAATTACTCAGTGATCATTTTTAAGCAAGTTATTTGAAAACAAGTATTTTTCAACTACAGATTTACCTTAAACATATATTCTCCTTCATTAAATATTTCAGACAGGGATCACATAATCCAACTAGATGAAAAGAAGTGTGGTATTATGAGCAGAGGTAATGATTGTAGGATGGGGTGAAATCATCAATGACATTTAAACTAAAAAGAGAAAAGAATGTGGTCTGAACGGGACACTTCCTATAAGCATCTGCAGTAGCTGTTCTGTCACTTCTTTGCCTGTTTTTGGTAAATTATGCTAGCTCTCAGTAGACAGAAAAGCTGTAACTCATCGTCTCCAATAAATCTAATCTACATTTATCACCATTTTAATTACGTTGAATCTTAATTTGCTATTTTTATTGCAAGAAAATACACCTTCATTTTTCCAAATAGACAGCATCCTATCTGTCTGAAAGGCTGCAGTTCAAAATTAAATCCTTCACTCACTGCCAACCAGATCACACTTATATCAAAAAACCTGTATTTGTTTTCTTCATTAAAACTTTATTTTAATTAATAATTCATTTTCTAAGCAAAATTCCTACCAATCTGAATGGAAGATTTGTCTAAAGAGAGTGAACTGTGATTAAGTTACATTGGAAAGATTAAAATATATGTAAAGCAGCTATTTACTTTAAAGTAAAAATTATAACAATTGATAGTTTAGCCTTATTGTAGAAAAAAAAGGTAATATTTGTTTTACCATAAAACCCCCCACATGCCTGAAGAAGCTCATTAGCAAAAATTAAACACACCCCTCTCAATAGTTAAGATCAACAATATCTAATTAATTGGTGCAAGCTGATTCAGAGTTTCAGTTAAATTTACAGTGAAGTAAAGTAATTTCAACCAAATTTAATATCAATTTTTTTTGCCAGTAAAATAATAGTTGCTTTACTCAAAAAGCACGGGTCACCATTTTAGCTTATGTAATCACTTTACGTTAATGTATAGTCAATATGGGGTATTTTTTGGATTAGTCGGTGCATATTAGGCCACAATATTTGCCTCCTCCAGCAACATTTCAGTATATAAAATCTCATGGTGAAAAGTAAAGATGTCATACAACTAGAGGCTGGATATTACCCATAAACCAGGCAAAAATCAAAGCTTCGACACACTACATTCCTGAAGCACTTCACCTCTTAATTTAATTCTAAATTACTCTTCATCATCATTTATTACCAGACCTCAAATACGGCATGAAGTGGCTTGTTATGTCCTATTTACTCCACCAAAATTCTTATTACTTGTTACACAGAAAAAACGGTCTTCAGAAGTAGAAAGCTAGTGCTATCTGCTTTTCCAAACGAATTGATGCATGTGGGCAGTCATGTGTTTTACACAAATCATTAGAGATACAGGAATGTTTTGAATAGCCATCAATGGTTACATCATTAACCATAATTTACTGTGATGACTTATGATTTTCATTTCATAGAAGTGCATTAAGAGTGTGTTCTACACATACATTAACACTCCCCATCATGAAATAACGCCATTTAACTTTTCACAGAGTGACTTTTACGATGCTGTTACAGAAGAAACTAATTGTAGTTAAAGCATTTTTTTTTTTAAAGGTCATGGGTTTTTATTGTAGTTTATAATATTTAAATGGCAGCATATGAGTGTGAACGTGCATGTATGTCAATGTGGGGAACGTGTGTTCAATACTGAATCAGTTCAACAAGTTCTGCAGAAAACAAAATAAAAAAGTTATTTGCCTATTAAGCTATAATGAGGTAAAAGAGAAATCTAAATTGTAAATGAGTTTTGGAGACAAATCAATGCTAATGAACAACAATTACTTCAGTCACTGTGTGAATTAAAATAACACCATTAATAAAGCTTAGGTGTTCTGCTAGCGAGCATGTCTTTAGTCCCTGGCAGATCATGGAAGACCTAGTTTAGGAAAAGCAGCAAGCACAAAGAAAATAAATTTTAAATTATTGTGTTTTGTAGCTCCACTTCAAACAAAAACTTCAAGAAAGCCTGCATAACTCAGAAAATTCCATCCAGTTTTAATGAATGCCCATAATGCCTGATAAAATTTCAGATTTTTACTAGATAATGACAAGAGAACTTGTAAACCCAAAAGATGACTCAGAACAGTCTCTTTTGTTCCCTTTCTTGCATGTGAAACAGTCAGTGAAAAATCAAAATGTTTTCTTAAGAAAAAAGGTGCTTTTCTTTGAGCTAAAAATAAGTCTAAACATCGTGTTCTTTACCTGAATGCTCAAAACCAGCTGTAGGTAGTAACCACGTAGGGAGAAACTACAGAGGGCACTGTTGTATCAGTTTTCAAGACTTACAATGGGGACAGGGCCCAAGAACAGAAGACTGTCAGAAAAATAACTAACTGAGGAAAGAATCCGGAGTTAGGAGAGCATGCAAATGCACTAAACCTAAAACAATAATAAGGCAAAAAGACTGAAGCTGTATTTCTGAAGGAAAATGGACTGAAAAAAAGTTCACATAACAGACTGTCAGGCTGATAGGAAAACTGCAGCGCACGCATTTGGCATTTTCCTTTGCAGTACCTTCCATGGAAAAGGTAACTAATCATAGCACCACCTTATCCTCTGCAAACAGCAACCTATTACTGGAATCCCACTCATAATCAATATGAAAATGAGTGATGACTGTTATGTAATTGTTCCTCAAGCAGAATTTATCACCAGAAAGAATACACCGAACAGTCCTTTTACAGTGTAAAAGGCCAGTTCCGTTTTATTCCTTTTCATAATGACAGTTACAAATCAATCATTTCTGGTTTGAAAACGGTAACGTTGGTGCAATGTAAACCAAATGAAATCCCAGCCTTTCCAGAAGAATTATCTTTGAATATACTGATCAGAAACATTAAATGTCCAGCTGAATATAATATAACTACACAACTGCTGTATGGATGACATCTGTATGAAAAGGGGTGAGGGTTGGAGGTGTTAAAGAAGTCAGCTTAAATAACTTAGTAATTGTATACGAAAGTGGTTTTTACACAAAGAATGAGCTTCAGAGATAAAAATATTTATGAAGACAAATTTAAGAAATGTTTTACTGTTCATTTATATGAAAGCTCGCCTGTCCTTGATTGTATTTTATTAGAACTAACCCCAATTACATTTCATTAAATACTAATAAATTTTAAAACATGTATTACTGCTGCTTAATGAGAAGTGTAAATAATATAAAGCAGTCAGTTACCTCAGCACACAGTAAGATAATTTATTTTTTATATTTTTCATTTTTACCCTTAAAAAGCACGACCAAGGTGCCAAGTAAAAAACCAAAGTGCTGAAATAAGATATGGATAGTACCATTCATTTAAATGAAACTGTGGAGAAGAAAGGTGTTGCTCTTTTTCAACAATGTGGTGGAAAAACACACACACAGCATATTTTACAGTACTACAGCAAAAAAACCCATAGGTCTTTCATGAAAAGGGATTCAAATTCTCATTCAAAGAGGAAAAGCTACATAGAAGGTATGTTCAAATTAAGTGAGGCAACAACTTCATAATAAACCAAAGAATAAATGTTAAAAGAGAAGATGCTCAAACAAGCAAAATGTACCAGAAAATTGTCTACAGCTATGTGACTGAATGAACAAAACAAGCAAAATCAAAACCACAGTCGGCGCCTGTGATACTCACTCACATCCACATGCGTAAGAACTGTAATGGCAACTGTGGAGGAATTGTGTCTCTAAGCATGGAAAGACAAAGGTACTACATGAAAGGAAACTGCCACAGAATACGAAAATTCAGTATTTTTTTAATTGCAAAACATACAGCACAAATATATTTATCAAGCAAGACTCCAGTTCTTTCACAATTCTCCAAGTGATTTAAGTAGTTGCTTAAAGCAACTTGTTAATAAAATATAAATAAAACCAAAACCTAATGTGCATGTCAGAAACAGGATTGATCCAAGTTTTGCCTCTGGCTTCCAAACAGGCCAGAATATATTCTGTCTTTAGCCTAATTCTGTCTCTAAATCAGAACTATTTTCAAATTGCTGGATGTACTACCAATCTAGCAATCTGTTTAGCATTGTTTTTAACAGTCTAGTTTTGCTAAAATAAAGTTTCATTTTATTTTTTCCAAGAATTAATAAATTTTCACTAGTATTACTTTTATACTAATTTTGAAGCATGTATGATTGCAGGCAGGTAGGCAGGCAGGTTATGTGCATGCAAACAGATCTAACAGTTTGTTAGATACACAGTATTAATAAAAGAAATGCATGTTAACCTACCAAATATACACTACAACCCTAGACTAAAACAGGTGAAGTCCTCAAATTAAGATACATGTTTGTTCTATGTAAAACTTGATTTGATTTGAACTGAGAAATGTTGTAGCTCATTTCTACAGATGTGCAATTGGATCCAAATGAGGCTGTTACTGAGGCTGTTGAGTCTATGCATGTCACTTAAACAAAATTCAAATCATGAAAAAGGTTTTGATAACATTTACAAAACTGACTTAAACATCTTAATGTATTTTGCCATTGAGCTACAATACTGAATGCCAAAATGTTAATAGATAACTCTCTAAATATTCAAGATATTTAACAAGATATTTGAGGTTTCTTTCTCCCCATGCAACACAGCACATTAAAACCAATTTCACTATCGTCATTTATTCAAAGCTTGATTATGAGCAATAGCTGCGGGAAGAAATACAGCATTGTTGATTCATATACAAGCATTTCACTTAACTACATTGGATAATAGCAGTGCTCCTAAAGGAGTATAAAAGCAAAGTGATTAGAAGTCATTACTGTTAATTAGCATTCACTTTACATTGATAGGGATGAACCTTTTCTGTGCTGAACAAATGGAAAGCTTTTATCTGAAAGTCTGCCAAACCTGGTCAAGGTAGGCACTGAAATAAAGTGTCAGTGACCAGCAAGCTGAATTCAAAACAACAATAACAAAAAAAGCAAAACAAAATCTAAGGATGTATCATCATCCAATTAGTGAGATTCAGTTTTTAAACAGGAAAAGGTCTGAAGGGAATGAGTAAAACTGGAAACTCATACTCCACATTCTGCAATCTCACTGATAAAAGGAGGAAATGTGTGTTTATCAAACTTGCTGCGAGTGCACGGTTCATTTGCCGTCCTGTAAACAATGCCTGGCTGCCCATTTCCAAATGCATGTGAGAATCTTGCAACCCAGAACATAATATTCAGCAGGCAAGGTCACACTAGAGATGCCCTGGAAATGGAAAATTAGGAAAACCTGGCAATCAGAGGTTTAAAGCTGACCAGAACAAGCCCTCGGGCTTGCTTACCATCTTTCACCACCAGCCTGACTGTCTCTGCCTATTCGATATTAACACAACAAGACTGAGAGTGAGTGAAAACAACCCCACACACCTAGCAGGGAGAAATACAGTGACTTTTTTGTTTACATAAAGCTCAACATTTCTCACAGTAAGAAACTACCTCAAAGATGTTGCTCAAGATTCTCTTCTGGAAAAAAAAAATCGACCCTTCCTGAACAGTTCAGATGAGACATGGAGAACGACAGGCATCCTGTTGATTAAAAAATTTCCTTGTTCCCATCTTATTTTAAAATTCAAACCAGGAAAAAACCAAAAACCATCAAACCAAAAACTAAACAAAACCTGTCTTGTGACTAGCACAAGATACATAATTATTTTTACACTGCTTAAAGCACTGCCAACTAGGCAATTACTTCTTACTCTCTTCCCTTAATTCACACTCTTATTCACTGCTGCTGACAATGGTCATCCCCTGGATGGAGGAAGCTAGGGAGCTCCACTCCAGAATTAATTAAAAGAAAAAATAACAAGTCGATTAAAAAAAAAATAATTGTTGCACATGATGAGTAAAAAGGGTTACTTAAAATTCTCACAAATAAAAATCTAGTCATGATGAGAGCATCTAGACCTTTGGCTGTACAAAAGCCACAGAAAGTCAGTCGTCAGACTGAACTGGAGAACTCCTTTCACCCATTGGTGACAGCAGCCATATTCTGGAGAAGGGTGGAAGGAAGACTGTTTCCTTAGCATGGAAGTCTAGCAGATTAGTAGATTAGCAATAATGAGGAACTGAAAGCTTTATCCCCTGTGAGGGAATTAATCCCCATCCAAAGGCCATAGAATAACACCGCATTTCATCCATTCTTCTCAAACTTTGAAGACCTGTTTCCTGAAGAATTCCAAGTCTTTGGGAGCTTCACTGAATAATGATAGGACCTAAGTTACTCGCATTCCACTCAGAACTGAACAGCCAAAGCACTTTGAGACAAAATATCATCTTAAATAACAGCTAAAATCACACAGATATTGCAAGCTTAACTCTCAGCCAAGAATATTTCCTGTATTCAGTAAACATCAGTCTGGGTCCATTCAAAATTCACAATCCTGTCCTTAAAAAATAACTATTAAATCAGGAATCACTATTAATAAGATCTTTGTTGCTATAACTAAAAAACATATTCTTAGGGACTTAACTGAGTTATAAGATTAGTGATCCAGAATGTGACAGTGTTTTAGAAAATAAATCCTTTTCCCTTCCCCTTCCACATTACTGATAAAACAAACCAATGCCACAAGTAAAGGCCAATATTATTCAAATGTTTCATACAACCAATATATCCAACATCAATTCTTATTTTTCAGCTGGTCAACGGATCATGTCCTAATTAATAATCTTTCAGTCCTAAGATCCAATATATTAATTTCTTTCAAGTGTACTCTTTTGGTTTTTTGTAAGTTTGCATGTTCTGAATGCTCAAAGTGCACCACAAAAAGAACTCTGACAGAAATAACATGTTAAAACTGAAAATGCACTGAAAATCAACTTGCATGTTTTATAATAAACACAGGAAACATATGTCAAGGAAAATACAAATAGAAACAATTTTTGAAATACTAATTTCAAAAAAATCAAGTAATGAAAAAATTTACTGGAAAAGGTGAAAAATTAGCCAGAGTAAAAAACATTTTTACCAAGTTAAAAATTCTACAAATTACTCCAGCAGTGGAAACTTATCAAATAAAGGTATAGCCTTCACAGAGCAGAGAAGATAAGGCAAGAAACTTGGAAAAGGACACAACTGTCTGCTGAAACCCAGAACTGAAATACATTATCTTTTTATAGTCTGGAGGCTGGTCTAGCCACTGCCCTAAACAAAAGTTTAGCCATAGTCCCATGACACAGAGAAAACTATCCAACATTCAAACCATCTAACGCCACTTCTGTGTGTGCTTACCTAAAATATCAAAGTATTATTTTGTCAAGATCATAATTACATTGAAAATGGAAGAAACCAGTTAAATATGCCCATATTGAGAAGTATGTTGTAGGAAAGTTTCATAAAAACACCTCCATGCTCCAGTCTTTCCAACCACTGAAGAGAAAGAAACACAGTTTCCCCACACATTTCCTGGTTTAAAAGACAGCATCATGGTAAAACCCTGAAGGATAATACAGAAAACTAAGAAACTCTAGTGTTTACATGCTTTGTTGGAAAAATCTCCAATACCCAAAACAGCAAACGTGGACAAATAAGAGTATCAGTAATCACTATTCAGTAGGGACTCAGAGCTCAGGATTTGTACATCTCACAAAGTGAATATTGTACTATCAGGTGAGGACTACATAGTAACGTAATTTTAGACATCACATAAATACTCTGATATATTTCACAATATATGTTCGATACAGAATCTAAACCAGGGCATTAGGGCAACTAAAAAAAAAATTAAATTTTCCTTTCTACCTATCAATCATCTAGGTTTGTGACAATAAAATTAGCAGGTTTATAGTCATCGGCAGACAATACCACTTTCTGAACCCTGTGAACTAGAACAGGACTATTGTCCTGGGTTTCCTAGCACTGCAGGGGAATATTTAACTTTATAGAAATCTTGTTCTCATAACGTTGTTTTTTTTAAAAACATCAAATACTTTCAAATACATACTAGATTTTTGTATGTGTTTTGGTTTAATTTTTTACTAAAGCACTTGCAATACAAGTGTTCTTTACAAAGGAAAGCGAGGTGCACTATGTGATTTTGATCTAGACACACCTTTCCTGTATTCTTGGGCCCAAACCATTTGACAGAAAGACAGAGCTATGTTAGTTTGACCAGTGTTTTGAAATTATAACCACTCAAGGATGCGTTTTGACAAGGCTTCCGCAGAATTCCTCCCCTCCCTTCAACAGAATGCAAATTGAGCTCTCTGTTTAAAACTATTAACAAAAACAAAACTAAAGCAAAATCCTCAGTGATTAAAACTTACATATGAAAGATACAAAACTGAAGTTATAAAAAAATATGAAAAAATAAAACCAAAAAGCTTTCAAAGTCACTGTTAACACACAAAATAAAATTTTTAATTTATTTTTCTTAAAACAAAAAACCCAAAGACTTAGCTGCTGCAGCTTATGTCCCCCTGATAATGTTGCAAATTATTCAACAATAAGTACAGGACAAGAATTGAACAAGAATATGCAGGACTTCTACTGAAACTTTTGCACCAGAATTTCATGGATAGGTTTGTCTGTAAAGACATAGTTATCCAAAGTCCAAGATAAAGGCAGTATATTGTTAATATTTACATCTTTAAAATACCATATAGTGGAATTAATATTTCTCTACAGGAAAGAAATAGTTATTTAGTTCCAGACAACTTGATAACATCTCTTTCAGCTATAGTTATAATTATCATGTACACAAACTTCCAAAGCAGAAGTTGTCAAGATCTAACATTAGCATTAATTTATGACAGGCATCCATTTCTCCAAAGACAGCAAGGATCGAAAAGGAAGTATCATCTTAATTGCCACTAATCTGCCCATTTTTAATTAAATTGATCAGTAATTTATTATCTTACCCAGCGGCAGAAAACTGTTAGCATGCAGCTTTAAGAGACAGAATATACTAGTCCCTCTAATTTCTAATACTATCATGGTTCAAAAATAATTTAAAACTGCTGTACCGTATTTTTTGTAATTCGTGTGCTGCACGATGCACACATTCCATTTAAAACCTCCATGAAGCACTCTAGAGCATAATCATAGAATCATAGATTCATTTAGGTTGGAAAAGACGCTTAAGATCATTGAGCCCAACCATTAACCACTCCCAAATCCACCATTAAACCGCATCCCTAAGCACCACATCTACATGTCTTTTAAATACCTCCAGGGATTGTGACCCAACCACTTCCCTGGGCAGCCTGTTCCAATGCTTGACAATCCTCTCAGTGAAGAAATTTTTCCTAATACCCAATCAAAACCTCCCCTGGCGCAACTTGAGCCTTCATCTACCGTTCTGTTTTGTAGTCTTGAACTCCAACACAAGAGTATAATCTTTACTTTACAGGAACGTGATTTTCCTGCCAAAATGTTTAGAAGACATAACATTTGACTACAACACGGTTCAGGAATCAGTCTGCACTCAAACCACATTCTTAAGTCTTATCTGCAAGTTTTGTTTTTTTTTTAAACTGAACAAAGAATAAGCCTGAAACCTTTATGTTCATGAATCTCAATTCTCATTTCAATGGAAGAAATGGGGCCAGAAAACGTTCAATGTATGAATTTTGAAGAGTATAAATATTTTTAGTTGACATTTCAGAAAGTCGTCTGCCAGTTTTATCAATAAAATTAAATGTGCATTTACTTTTTTTAAAAAAGCAATTAATATGATTATCTGAACATTGTATTGTTTTAGTACTGTGCACTGCAGTCATCAATTTATTTAACCGGAAAAGACATAGCACGTTCACTGAAACTTGGTGTAAAACCTCTGGAGTCAATGGGGGTCTTCTATTTGTTTCAATGAGATCTGATTTAATCCCAGTGGAAAATACAGTACTACATTAAACATTTTTGAAAAGAACAGAGAATACATTTCAAGTGTTTTAGGAAATATGCTCATTATCTCCCTTAAATTGGTTTTATAGCTAAAAAGAATTGATAAATACTATTTTGATTATGTAATATATTAGAATATAGCTACAGGGCTACCAGAATCAAAGCTATCATTGTAAAATATTCTGTAATACTTTCTGAATGATCTGCAACATGCAAACAAATAACAGATTCTGGTTTACAGACCGGAAACGTACACAAGTGGAAATGTCTAGACATTACTTTCCATACATTGATAAATGCACAAAACACAAAAGGTCTCTCATTCCAGTAATCAAGTAATGCATTGTTTCAAATATGAAGCTACATAAACATTTTATTTATAGATAACTTTCACAACTATGGTTTTTGTAGTATGTGCCAAGCATCTGCTACAGGTGGTTTTATTAAATGTGGCAAGGTTTTGGCTTGAAATGGGAATTAATATATCTGATTGACATTGGGGAAAAGGAAATAAAGTTATATTTTATATATTTATAATGCCAGGAAGATCAAAGGAATAGAAATAAAACTTGCAAGAGCAAAAGTGTTCAATTTTTTTTCCTCAAAGCTTTCCTTAAATACCTAAGTGGATCATTTACCTTAATTCACAAATTAGGTAAGCAACATAACTGTCCCCAGTTATTTAATTCTTTTCATTTAGCATACCTTAACAAGTTTCAAGAGGTGGTAAAGGTCTTCAACCTCATCCTCCTGACACGTGGTATACACTTTTCCAGTATTTACACTGGTACCCTTTATGAAACCACGATACAGCGGCAAATCCAATGCCTCAGCATACAGGTCAATGGCATGGTGTCCTACTGTCTGATACATATAGCTGTCCAATTCATCAGTTTGCCCTGCCACAATTAAGAAACAGTCATAGTCAGTACATCATATCAACAATTACAGATAATCACAATACCACAAAGCACAGAGAAAACCTAAATGTTATTGATTCATAAACTGATGTTTGGTGACAATCTCTCTGTAACAATGGGAAGGAAAAAAAAAAGATGTCTCCACCCAACAGACATATGGAGAGGAAGAGGTCTGTCAGAAGCACGCTGCCTTTCTGGAAATTGCTGTGCCTATGTCTCTTGCAGTATTCCCCCTGCTTTATCAAAAAAACTCAAAATGGTCCAATTCTGCTCCTATTTATACAGTAATTTTAATAGGAACACAGTTCAGAGGCACAAACCCAGATGCATTTCAACATACTCAGCACAAGAAATTTGTAATGCATTGCAACACTGAGAACATGCAACAGGTTGTCAAAATTTCCAAAAACCTTACTGTTAAAATTCTTATCATGGTCACCAAGAGGAGATTATTTCTCCGTAAGCAGAATAAAAGTAGATGACTGTAATGTTTTGACGTTGTTTAATAAAAAAGAAAAAAAAATGTTATAATATCCAGGCCCTTTCTACCTTCACTCCTTCTAAAAATTAATCTGGAAGTGAAATCAACCCTTTGCAGCTCCTTCCTTTACCAAGTGAAAAATTTAACTGAATTTTCTTACAAGTAGTTTACAACTAGCAGATAAGAAAAATGTAGCTAAAATGCAGATGTCAGGGACTAGAATTAAATCTCAAATTACACAATACACTGTTTATGTATAAAATCTTTTAAATAATTTTTCAAACAGACTGATAAAGCAGTATGCCATTACCGGTGAAATCTCGACTTTATTTATTATAAATTAACACAGTTCACTATTTTAATGCTAATTTGTAATATTGGAACTTAATTTACATCAAGCATCTCTGCTGTACACCTATGTAGCACATCTTGCAAAGAGAAAGGTCTGTAATATTGATCAAGATAACTAATTTGTGATGTAACAATTAGGTGATGTCACATTTGATTACCATTCAATGGATATGCTTTTGCTTAAAACAGGCAAATCCAAACCAATAATCACAACTAATCAGCCTAGACCAGAAGAGTTGAATTAAAAGAAAACCCAGTGTTTTTCAACATACATGAATATGACAAGGTCTTTAAACTGATACTCAGTTCAGAATACACAGGTTTTTTATTAATTGAGACTCTCCAGGCAACAGTGGTACAAGATAAAATAAAATGAAAGGCATAGAATCAGCTATTGCCTGAAGCACCACAATTAACTTTCCACAGAATTTCCAACTACACACTTAAAGAGAGCATTTTATGATTTTAACGGCAATATTCTCCATTTCTGATGTGGATAAATTAGTTTAAAGACAACATATTTCAACATGATTAGAGATGATTATGTGCTAGCTACCCAGAAAATAAATTGTTCATGGATGCCCTAGCACTTGCCAGTTTCATCCATGACTCACTTGTGATGGCAGTTCCGTTTTTCCTTCACTTTCTGTATATCTTCCTATCAAACAATTACCAGATATCATACTTAAATGTTTAACATATGTTGAACAGTTAACCTATAAAAAACATACTTTAACACTCTCCCCTACCAACTAGGAAACAACTCATTTCCTTTTCAAATCTCAGCTGGAGTTAAATTTTTACTCCTGTCCAACACGCAAGTACTCGGCTCACCCTCTCACCTCACCACTGCCTTACGCTATCTGAGTGTCTCCCGTTCTCTTTCATAGAAACGGGTCTTGGTGCAGCCTGGGAGGAACTGATCAGAAACCTGATCCAAGCTAAAAGGAATGAAAAAGGCAGGAAAAAGAAGCGCATCATGGTCAGTTCCAGCCCAGACCAGTACCTCAATCCAGCTTACAAACGCCAGGCTAGAATATGGAGGAAGATAAACACAGCTGAAAATGAATGACCAGCAGCAAAACTGCATGTTTGGCAGATGGAATGGTTTGTGACAGTTTAAAGCTTTTCTAGAAATACAGTATTTCTTTTGTTTAATGACATGCTCCACCACTATTTATTGTTTGTGCTACAGAATCCCTCTGTTTACCATCAGGAATATTCTATTATTTTTTGAAACTATGCAAGTTTTTCTTTTAGTCATCTTCACCCTCCTTTGGCTTTTTTCCCCTTTGAGTAAAAATATATTTAATACATTTCCAAAGCATTTTCTTTTTTTCTGCCTCTTTTAAGACTTCTATATTGCCCTTCAATAAGCAAAACTATATAAAAACACATAAAGGGACTTAATCCAGGCACAGCTGCATCTACATTGTTTCAACTATTAAAAAAAAAAAAAGAAGAAGAAAACCTGTAAGAAATGTGGCTTTCATACCTGTGTTTTCAGCAGGTCTTAAATTGGCTAGGGCGACAATCTGATGCCCAGCAGCAACACACTGCATCATATTATAACAGCTGTCCTTCCCACCGCTGGAAGAAAAAGAAAATAGTGGCAATTAAAAGTACAGATAAAAGCTTTAGCCCCTAATGACTTTTGCCTAACTACTTAAAAATTAGTATCGTCAGAGCTGGTTTTGAAATTAAAAAAATGATTGCAAAATATCAGCAGTAGGAAAAGGATGACTTCACCATACAACGTTTCCTATATATGTATAGTGCCTACATAAAGCATATATCCAGTTCTGTATCTTCTTACTAATCTGAGAGGTTCCATCAGGAACAGCCACTTACACTGGAATTCCTTCAGAACAAGGACTGTCTTTTACTCCAGAGATAAATCACTCTGTACTCATTACTATATAACTTGGCTTAAAAAAAACCTGATATCTGTTCCAGAGAGCTGCCAGCATTAGCAAACTTTTTTAAATGAAGACTGTCGTGTTAGGAATAACATTTATCTTTCATGGGATACTTTGCCCAAAGAACATTTTAAACATACTTCCCATTCTCTAAAGCTGCAATGATGTAGATTCAGTTGATGCTGCACTGAACACAGACTTTTTTTTCTGCATATAACTGCAAATAAAAATAGTTACTGCTGATTAAAAAAAAAAAATAGCAAAAGAAATGGAAAAATATTCTTCTCTGAGGCCAAGAGATGACACTCAAACACGATTAATTTTGACGTTCATTCGAGGACTACTGGAACTTTTTCCACTACTAGCGAGAAAAGTTACACTGCTCTGCTGGTGTAACTGAAATACATTATTTTTTGTGGATTTCAGTCAGTGTCAAAAGAAATTTTATATCTAACGATAAAACTAAGAGTGCTCTAGAATACACATTGCAGGTGGAGACTCTGTGTAGCTTCTTTAAATGCCAAGGGATGAGAACCAGTCCAGGGCAGGAACTGGAACAAAGATCTAGATCGGTTCTGTAAAACTGCATCTTGTCTTAGAGTCTCTGAGACACGAGCAGGAGAACAGATAGTACAAGCAGTCCTTGCTACAAGAGACCGTTTCCTTGTGACCACAATATTACTAACAAACTTCATCATACACAACGTCAAGTTCCCACTTTTACCTAGTCCTCTATGCAAGAGCTTGAAAGTGTGTTACAGGAATGTAACCATACAGCTATTCTCCTCAATTTCTGCTTTTTTCCAGGCTAAAATTCCGTACACTGACCTTAATTTGCTGTACAACTCAAATCTAAAGTAGAAATAGTATACATAACATGGCATCCTTTCGTACTTAGCATACTTAACACATTTCATAAAGCAGTTCCTTGTTGCTTATGTTTCAGTGCTATAAAAATAAATATGGTAATAAGCAGATTGCTAAGTCAAAGTTCCATCTCTACCTGTTATTATTCTCATGCATACCTACAACATTCTTATAACCTATATATAGACAAAAAAAATTAAATAAAAATTCATGTTCGTTAATTCTGGATACTGTGCTTGATAGCTTGAAAACGCAGATAGTATTCACTTCCTAATGTGAAAATCCAGGCTTAAGAGAATCGTAATGAGACAAAGGCTCTTTTCTTTCTGAATGACTTCATTCTAAACAATAAAAGCCTCCCACTAGTTCTGATTTCAACTCCAAAAACAACTTCAGAAAATTATATGACAGGAGATAATTGCCTATGCTGTTTACAGCACTGCAATATTATTTTTTTAAAATCAAAAATCAAAAGGACACTAGAATAAATCTTTTAATTTTTTCACTTAATTTATATTTTTAAAAAATAATGTTAAGAAGAGACCCACATTTGACCACTGATTACTTGGTCAAAATTGGTAGCGTGCTGACTGGATCCCATGCTACTGTACTGCTATATATTTTCTGTACTACTGTTACCATGGCCTTAAAAACTAACCATACCAAGAAACAAAACGAAATGGTGCCTACCTACAAGGCCTTCTACTCTAGCTGTAAAACACAGAGGACAGTTAAGAACAGTGAAGCCAGACAGCCCATGCTGTGGAAGAAAGGTAGACTCAGCACAGTCTCAGCCTGGCTGTTGTCTGGTAGATTGTGACCAAAAAAAAAGAAAGGAAAAAAGCTTTAAGAAAAGATGAAGGCAGGTACCGGGGTAGCCTGGGGATTGCTCTCAATTCTCATCACAGAAAGGATCACAAGGCCTTTTTGTAGAAGACTCTACAACATCAGACCACAGCTGCAGTTCGATTCCGGCAATGTTGCAAGTATGTTAAGAGGCAGACTTATAAACAGAAGGAATTCCAGAAAAAAATCACCCTCACGGTAACCATAAAGATACAAGCCTATGAAAGACTTCTGTGCAAAATTCCTTTCTATTAACAAGTGTAACCATTTACAGGAAGAAATTTCCAGAAGAATTAAAGAGTTGAAAAACATCATATTTCAGGTAGAAGACTGGCTTTAAAATGTCTGTGATTTAGCACAAAACACAATACAGGATTTACCCTATAAATACCAACCTAAAGCAAGACTATCAACTTGAAGCGTGGCCAACATTTTAGGAGAAAAAGAAACAGGTTAAAGTAGTTTTATATATAATCCTGACCTTTCAAATGTAAGAAGCACTTTTCAAACAGGTTTTTTTTCCCCTCTGATCTTTGAGGCTAGCTCTGTTACAAAGATTTCGGACACTTTGATGTCTCTTTAAAACTCTTCTTAGAACTATTACTGAAACTAAATCCTTCCTTGTAAAATTGCCCATTAAAATAGCAATTGTGTCAGAAACAAACCTGCTTTCAGGATTTTGTTTTATCCTGCCTTTTAACACATTCCTCTGCTTAGAAAATATCAAAATAAATACAGCAGGAAGAAAAAATCTTATCTATAAAACAAGAAAAAGCACGGAAGCTGATTTTCCTACTCTCTGTTTAAGCAAGTCTTGGAAAACATAGATAACATTTGCTGTATTTTTTCCTCCCTGGGTGATGTTTGGAGCGATTTGCAATTGTTGTGACCAAACCCCAATTTCAACAATGTTTGATATTAGACGTTGCCTGAGATAAGTTAATACATTAAATGTTAAGACTCCAGTTACTGCACCCCAAAATAAAAAATACACTGCTCATAGCCACACAACCCTTTTCCATTTACAGGTTTCCTAGCTTGTTGTTTTTCAATTAACTATTATTTCTCAGCAAAACAGCACACCTGTTCTTGCTAGAAAACGTTAGTCTGTTTCTAAAACAAAGAAGCCATTTACAGTACAAGAACTGCAGAAACTGACAAGAAGTGTCAGGAGCACGTGGAGGGGCAAACACAGCAGTCCCGGACAGGTAGGACTGCATCCAACTGCAACTGCTTCAATGAGTGAGCTTCATCCTTTTGAAAACGAGCAAAATGAAATCTCTCTCAAGGGACATGCTACAAAAATCTACCGGTGAGATTTCAGAAAATTTATCCTCGAGTATCTGGGAAGGAAAAGCACGGTGAACTCCCAGCTGCAAAGGAGCAAAACTCCTGCTACTGGCAGGGCAAGGAGCTCCGGCCCCGCAGCCCCTCCGCGTTGGAGACGGGATCACTCGGGATAACGATGGAAATACATTCTGGGTGCTGTTTTCGCGGGGGGCGAGTCTGATTTTAAATCAGACACTAGCAGTTCCAAAGCGTTCCGGGCACAAGAGAGCAGAAGGGAAACTGTTACGGTGCCCAGAGGCAGGGCCCGCCTGCCCCCCCACACCCCGGAGGGCCGGCAGACGGCGACGACCCCGGCCGCTCGACGCAGTGAAGGGCGGGCGGGCAGAGCCGGGGCGGGCGGGTCTCCCGGCAGCGCTGGGTGGAGCGCGACGCCGGGGCTGCTTCGGGCTGGGTACAGCCTTTCCCCAGCGCCCTCCCTACCTGATCAAAGCCACTACTCTCATGCTGCTAGCGGGCCCGAGGAGCGGTAGCGCTAACGGGGAGGTGCGTGGCAGCTGCGGAGCGCAGTGGGGAAGAAGCTCGGCCACCCCAGGCCGC
>VXBW01003750.1:289770-327463 GCA_013400375.1 Thinocorus orbignyianus
GCAAACGCCGCGGCTGCGGGAGCTGGAGCCCGGCCTGGGCGCTCGCAGCCGCCCCGGGACGCTGCTGGTCCGCTTGCAGGGCCGTGGGCGAGAGAGCCGCCCTCCCTCAGCCCCTCGCTTCGTCCCTCTGGGGGCTGGTGGAGGGGACGGTTCTCCGTGGCTGGAGTGTCTCCCCCCGGCAGCCTGTGTTGGGCCGGAGCGGGAGGCGGGTGAGGAGGGAGGCAGAGCAGAGCTCAGATGCCGGGCTGGAGGCCTCCACACTGGCCTGCGAGCACAAAATGTCCACCTGCACCCTCCGGCTGAGTTTCTGTAGACCAAAAATCTCATTGTGCTGTGATCCCCAGCTGAGCAATTCTGCCGTTGACACATACTGTAGACACTACTGTAGGTTTACAGGTGAAGTCAACAAAAAGCTTGCCGAGGTGCCCAGTCTCTGAGTCCGGACGTGATTTTATTTGTCCCAAGTCACAGAAGAAACCTGTGGGTTAGTTTGGCTGATGAAACCATTTTGCTAGACTTACAGTCTTATACCACCAGATAAGATCATTGCTGGGGTTGTTGTGGCTGAGTTTTGAGCAGTGGTCTGAGGGACCATGGCTCTCTAGGCTTTAATTCAAAGGGCCCATGGGTCCAAAACAGGAGAAGAAACCACTGGATGTTGTCAGTTGCTTACCCTGGCTGGAGCCTGGTGTGCAGGGTCAGTGGGGGCAAACGCAGCACCTCAAGGTGAGCCTTGATGCTGCCACACTCGCTGTCTTCCTCTGCAGTGTCACTGCTGGTGTCCACAGTCAGATTGTACTAGAAATGCTAATCCATGGTTCCTATTGGATTCAGTTGTAGTAATCGGTACAACCACCATAAAGGGCTTTGATCCTCAGGGCTGGGATGAAGGGGTGTGCTTTATACATTGCAACTGCTAATGTGTCACCCCCCAGTAACCTGATATTACACGATGCTGTATAACAATCTGTACTGATCAGGCTTTGCACAAGTCTCTAAAACCCAAATTCTTTGTACATATTCTTGGGTCTGAAGGTCTTGAGAAGAGAAAGGATGCAAGAAAACAGAATAAAATACTCTAGGAAAAAGCAATCTGTTTGTAGCATTAAATATGCCAAAATAAATGCCCAGTGAGACAAATATATAAGATTTTTTTTATTCACAGCTCATGAAACAGTTTGAAAGAACACTTTTTGTTGTTGTTTTAGATTACGTGATTTGTGCAGTAAGTCACTGGCACTTACCAAATAGGAGTGGATAATTATGTGCAAGTATGAAGGTGATAATGCCTTCCTAAATACACTTTTGAAAAGTTAAGAAGTGATAATCAGTATAAAACTTCCTTGGTAAATAGTTGTGAAGAGACAGTAATCATGGATTTTTCTGCATAGGAATAATTACAAAAAAACACCAACAAATCCTCAGTTTGTGCTTTGGCCGTCACAGGCCAGCAGTTATGAGACAAATATTTGACTTAGCTTGGAATTACTTACAGGACAGTCAGATTTTCTTCTCGTTTCGTGATGATGACTTAATTTACAATTGTTCGCTTTTTCAGAACATCTTGGATGATCTGAAAGAGGGTTACATAGATCTGAAATTCTGATGAAAGGGCAGAGATTTTGGTGAGGGCTTGGTGCTTCTTTTTTTGGCTCAGAAAGGCAGTGGAGGCCTGTTCTGAATTAAGACTGTAAATCCAGTGTACTCAGAAATTTTAACAGATTACTGAACTGAATGGAGAAATACCGCATAGTACTGGGACTGGTAGGAAATTACCACACTTTTAAGGGACTGTAAAGAAAGGGAGACCAAAGGTATTTGATTAATTGCAAAAAAAAAAAAAAANTATTTTATCATACATTACCTCGATCTTTTCTAGGTTTGAATGAAATATTTTTATTTTTGATTATCACAAAGAATAATTCAGCTAGTAGTTGTGAACACTTAATTTACAATAATTAGCAATGACACATGGGAAGTCTAAAAATCACATACATAAGTTATTCTACTACTTTGGGACATAAAGGGGCCATAAAAACTGTAGCTTTAATCACAAAGTTTTGTAACAAATGTTCAGAGACTTGTGTAGCTCTCCTCTAAGTAGCATTTAGAAGATCCGGAAAAGAATAATTCTGAGGTCCTCTGTTTTCTCAAAGGTCTGTTGTTATTAATCTGTTCTGATACAATGTTGCTGTTTTTTTCAGCAGATGGTTCTCTTGCGTTGAATTTTACAGCTTTCAAAAAACAAATTTCCACTTACAAGTCAGACTTGTTTGAAGTAGAAGTTACATATGACACTGCAGGACCAAAGTCTGCTTCATTTGCTAGTGAGACTCGAATTTTTGCTTCCTTCTGATGAAGACATCAGTAGTTATTTGCACAAATGAAAAAGTGGGATTTGGCTCCCAGAATTTGTGAAATATGTCAAAATTGAATTATTAAAGTGGGGTTTCAAAACAAATCTGTATTGTGCCCAAAAAGACGCTGTTTAAAATTATTTGGAATTTGTTCAGTGAGAAAGTCTATTCACCCTCACTCACCTGATGAAGTAACTGGTGTAGTCTCACTGCTCTTAAAAGGTTCTGCTGTATGACAGTGGACAAAAGACAGTGCATCATCTCTCAGGCTGATTGCCCCAAGACATTCTGCTCCACTGGTGCAGCAGCTGAAACAGTACAGTTCACCAAAGCGGCCTTTCTTCTCGGGGAAGCACTGGCTACTTTGTACAGAAAGCCAGCAATGGCTCAGCGCTTCTTTCTCACCCTTTTCTGCCTAGAAAGTTGAGAATAATTATAATGAATAAATATAACTGGAGGAACCTGTCAGAGAATTAAAAAACGCAATGCAGTATCCCTAACGATCTGGAATAGTTAATTAAGTTCTCTTATAAATGAGTTCCAAAAATAACTTACTTTCAGTAAGTTATTCTGAGAACCAGTCACTTTAGCATACCTGAGCTGCAGTGCTTATTAGAAAAGGGCCAATTATCCAGTGATTGGCAGTTAAAGGTGAACTGCTGAAGTTCTTAATTAAAAGATTTCCTATTATAATCACCAGTAACTAATGGAATGCTGCATATATAAAGCAGATGTAATGTTAGAAGAATATTTCTGTTTTGAAAATCATCTCCTTTGCTTACCACGCTAAGTCCAAAACGGGTATGTTCCGGTTTTCACGGACACAGCTGGCAATGTGCCGCTAGTGCCCCTTGTTACTGTCCTGCTCTCACTCTCCTGCAGTCAGAGGTGTTTCCCTTATCTAACAGGTGGCAGAATTTTTGCTGCTGTTGCTGTTGATAGCCAATTCTGCGTATGTACTAAAGAGAAATGTTTTGAGATTCTGCAGGAGGATACTTCTGTCTTTTTGAGTGAGAAACTGGCTGTGGATCTCCTTTAGCTGCCTGTCATTGACAGCTTCCCTGAATTTTCACTTACTTCACAGTAAACAGGATATTATCAACTCTTCCATGAGATATACAAATTTTGGGAAAAAACTGGTGGTTTGGAAGCATGAGATGTATTGACATGCTACTAAAAACTGAATGAAAGGAATTTTGCAAGGGACGTATCTCCCCATCCGTGTGTAGAAGGACTCAAAGTCGTTCTGTCTACATTGAAAGCTCAGCAGATCTGAAGAGCTTTGCTCTGAATGCTGCATGACCATGCTAGCAGTGCTTTGTGCCCAAGGTAATACAGCCTACTAAGATTATCTCGAACGCCTTGTCGCACTGCTTACTTCTGTCTTTCTCTTAGTTTGGAAGAAAAAGGTGGAATTTTTAGAATTCAGCATTTCAATTTTTAAATGTATATGTTTTAAATGCAAAACTAAGAACTATGCTGCTGTTACATTGAAACAAATGTAGATCAGAGGTGAGTTTATCATAAAGTACATGTACAATATTCAAAACCAAGTCCCTGCTATATGACATGTTTCTTGTGAAGATATATTAACTGCCTGTGAAGACTCTGAAGATGGAAATTTTGGAGCATTTCTGTGTGTTAGGACTATGATCTCCTGTTAACCATTCTAGGTAAGAAAAAGATCTTTCAGACTCAGTAATCTTTACATGTTCAGTGTGCAACAACTTTGAGTCTACTACTCTAGGCTTAACGTATTGGGAGTTAGCCATCTATCTGATGGCTGCAAAACACCCAGGAAAAATGTGGTCATGGATAATAACCCATGAGAACAGGGAGAAATGTGCTATTTAATTAATGAGGTTAAGCTACAGGATCTTCTCCATCATCGGGAGCTAAACCACTGGGATCTTGTAGGCAGAAATGTCTGGGGTATTTTTAGAAAGATGCAGAAATTTAGAGAAATGGCTCTCAAAGAAACGAGTCAGAAAATTGAACTGTTGTGATGAAAACTTAAAAATGAACTATACTATCTTACTGTGGTGGTATGTAATTTGGAACCATTACTCACTTAATAAATGGTTCTGTGGTTTGTCACTGATTAACAACATTTGAGTAGGTTAAACCTGCTGAAGTTTCAAGGGAATATGCAAACAGCAACTTTTTTGGCCCATTTGTTTCACTGCAAAAATCTTCCCTTATCATAAAATATTTGTAATATAGCCTTAAGTAATAGAAAGGACTATTTTATCTCTGTTCCATTGTTCCTGTTCTGTTCAATTTTGCCAGTACAAATAATGTTAATAACTGACAATCAAAACAGTTTTTAACTTTGTCATATTTAATACTTTTTTCATCTCACAGTCAAATTTTTCAAGAGAGAATTAATCCAGAAAGTATGGAACTGTTTTGACCTGATTAGGAGAGTAGAAGGCTTAGTTTTGAGTGATACAGATGAAGCATTTTATTACTGCAAAAAAAGCAACAAATCAATTGTAACTTTCAATGTCCCATTGAACTTTATTACATCATGTGTAGTATAAACCACTGACATAATCCGCTTCTGATTTTGAGACCTCAAGGAAGGGTGGCTGTGACAGTGCCCTTTGAAATAACACTGAAGCGTCAGCTCCCATGTCAACACCATGCTCTAATCAGTACAGTCTTTTTTTCTTGCAGGGTCTTCCACCTTATAATTGACCCTGACATATGCTATTCACTCCACCCCTTGGCTTTGGACATACAATTCCTGTCATGATCAATTATTAGGTGATAGTGCCTGCAACCACAGGGACCATTGCTTAAAATCATCCTACACAGTAAGCCCTGAAGTGACCAAATTCAAATCTAACTGGAGGGGAAGAGGGGATCTAGTCTTTGATAAAACTAATATTCTTTTCACTTCTATATAGAAAAATGTCAATTTCCATCATCCTATATATTACCGAGACAAATGGTGACAATGCTGTTTCTGAAACGGGTTAAGGAAAAGTACAAAAGCCTTTACCAAACTCGACATACTCTGAAATGAGGAAATTGTCTGTATGAGCATACAGTATGCATAAAAATTAGATTACACCACATTTGAAAGGCAGATGAGGGTTTAAGAGTGACAAGTGGGCAAGTGCTAAAAATAAGGGCATGTTCCTTCCTTTCCGATGCTGCTTTGTCTGTATGCTTTCTTTGATGTCGTTGAAACTTTGAAGTAAAGAAATACTTTAGAAGATTCTGAAAGATGCCTCCAATTACTGTATCGATATGAATCAGTTTGAAAAAAAAGCCCTTTTCTAGTTGGCCCGTTGGTTCTGTAATGCCTGAGAAATCGGCAAAGAAAACCCAGGACACCTGGGCTCTGGTCTTAGTGTAAACGTTACGATTTTCAAAAACATAGAGGTTTGCACTCATTGTATTACTGCAGTGACATTATAGAATTGTTACAACTTCAGGAATAAGAGCTGAGAGAAGAACAGAAGTTCACCATCCATCTGCAGAGATTTACTTGAAAACCCGGGTTGTGAAGCATGAATTCATTTCACAGATTTGCTGGTTGCCATTGCCTAGTTTGGATTATTTGGTTGGATGGTTGGGTGGTTTTTTGTAAAGGCTGAAGAGAGTTTTAATAATCTGTAATCTTCTCAGCCACAAATTGTCATCTACAAGAATATTCCATGATTTGTTTCACTGTTGACAATTTACTTAATTCTCTTGCACCTAAACAATGCAGCTCAGAAATAATCCTTAAAAGACCTTTGCAAATCTGCTGAGGTTTACAGGTAATACAAGCTATAATATTATTAAAAATGTGAATTGATGATATCTTTATTACATATCTTAGCCTGAGTAGACAAAGCTCTAATTAACATTCATAAAATGATCTAAGTCTTTTAAAATCCCATCTGTACAATTGTCTTAATGATGTATACGTAGCATAGCAATCCCTGTAAATACCAAGCAAATACAATGCAAGTGCTTTTAATTTAAACCATACTGCTGGTTAATAATGGAGTGTTCTGAAACTGCTGTACATCTGTATTTCAAGTGTACAGTTGTCTTAGGATTCTAACACCTTCCTCCTGAATTGCACAGTCCTGCATTATCTGGGAGCTGTTACTCCAGTGACTGCCGTTACTATGTGCAGTATCCAAACCAGGTAACTTTGGAAGATACTGATTTAGCTATAGATGGATGACTTTACCAGAACGTGTAACCCAGCTCAGGTGTTTGCAAGACAAAAACTTACTGTTGTCAAACCCATTAAAATATATGCAAATAGCAAATTTCCACAATTTCAGAATTAACAAAAAAGGGCTGTTCCTAACATAAATACTTTTTATCTGCCCTACACATATCACATGACACCCTAAACATTATTTCACAGAAGAGTTAATTCGGCTTTCAGCAGCCTGCAGTCTGTGAAGCAAGGAGAATAACTCCTGGCTGGTTTATGGTTTAAAGCATGATTGAATATACTAACAGGGCTCCATGAAGTATTCATTTCAATTTGTAGAATGTATTTTAAAAATATTTCATCTCTGTACAGGTCTCATCCTTTAAGTAAGTGGACCATCTCTATTGTGCTTAAGCAGCAGAGGCAGTAGAGCCCAAAAATACTGGGACAGCACCCGTGATCTGAATCTTGGCATTTTGTTCTGTGGTCAGTAACTTGTTGATTGTTGTGTGATCATTCATGCTACTTCAGCTGCTCTTTCTTTCTGTTTCTCTGTCTGTAAAGTGGGCATAGCTATACCCTGCAGAATATTTTGAGAATTATAGGGGTTTCCAATGCTTAAGTTAAAAAAACATCATGGAAATATGCATAAAAAAAGGTATTTTTCAGAAACCTTTTAACTCACTTGTTCCAAAGATTAGTCTCTAACATTTATGTAATTAAGGTAAATACTTTGTGTCTGGTGAATAAGATAATTTATAATCTTATAAATTCTTAAGATTAACTTGTTTTTAATGTTTATATGCAGGTTCTTTTGGGGAAACATGCAGGGACATTGCAAGCAGTGTTTAAATCTCACCACGGCAACTGATTTTTCTGTGCTCTATCAGTAACATTTGCAGAACTGCCAGATGGGGAGAGAAACTGCTGTGAGAAAATAATGGTCAGGTTTGTATTACAACAAGAAAAAAGGATCAGACGTTAGATGCGTGATTTTAAAAGCATATTTTGACTAACTTTAAACATTTAACAAACTTAAATAAAAGCTTTTCATTGATCTGTCTGCAAGAACAACAAAAGAAAAAGGTGAAAAAATCTTATAGCTAAAGCTGACACAAATCCTAACCAAATACAATTAATACAGAATATAAAAATGGTAACTATTTGGATGATAAATTTTGTGGCAGTGTGGGAGTCAGAAGGTTACCATGAGCTTTGCAGTGAAGATTTCTAATAGGGTCTATCCAGTCTCTTTCTTCCATTATGGAGAAGATTGGTAAAAAAGCAGAGCTTTGAAAAATTAGATTCTCCCAGGCTCCTCTGTATACAGCGGCATTAAAAACAAACATTTAAAGACAGCAAAATTGCAAAACCTCAGTGCATTTTTTTAACCCATTTTCAGGTAGCATTAGATCAACAACAGAAACAATTGCTGTCAGTTTGTACTTTTTGACCAATAATTCTCTGTATTTCCTGCAAGAAACTTGAGTGATGCAAATGACCTTATTTTTACAACATGCTTTTATTAAATAGTTTATTATTTTGGCAGACTAATAAAGATTTTGGTATTTGCTTTTATTTGCAATAATATTACCACCACATAAAAAAGGATTTTATGTTCTTTTTGAGGAACAAGGAGGATAAAAGTGTTGATGGATAGTGCAACTAAGGCATCAGCAATGAGCTGGAAATGAGACACATAAATATGAAAGCAGAGCTAAGAAAATAGAACTGCACCCTTGGCCTTTCTTAAAAGAACAAGCACATGCCATGATTCATTCATACAGTTACAGAAACTCCTTTTGTTTTCAGTAAGTCAGTGAAAATATGCAAAGACTAAAATATTACTAAGATTCTCTGTTGTTTGTCATATTTCTGTGGTTAATGTGGTTGTGAATTGTTTCTAAACCTTTAGAGAAATTACTGGTGATCAGGATGATGATTTTTTAGAAAATGTATATTTTATCTGAAGTTTAAATTTGTCCCTCTTCCAAGCGATGTCTTAGCCAAAGGTAGTGAAACAATATAAATTTTCAGCTTTTCCCCTTTTTAACCCCAAACAGACCTAATTTTTCAAAGATCGAAGAGCAGAGACTGAGTAGCCAGGTTAGACAATCACACACAGATTTCAAAACCAAAATTATCAGTCCTCTAATCAAAAAAGCCTAGATAGCATGTAATAGCATTGAACTATTGTGTATTGAATGGAGAATTTCATTTCAGATGACTGAAAAAATTGTGACTATGGTATTCATTTTGCAATAATCTGAACTCCTCAACAACTGAGAACGTTGGGTTCTAGGGGTATTCCGCAGTGCTGAGGAGTTGCTCCGCATCTATTGTAATCTGAACCTTATTTTCTTAAGGAATGTATTTGTTCAAAAGAATAATTAGATATTTCTTACAAATAATGACATACACTTGATTGAGGGTACTTAAGATCTGAATATTGCGTATTAGCCAAAACCTGAAAAAGACAGCCCATGCAGAAAAATATGAACAGAGCAAATACCACATGAAAAAAAGGTAAACAACCAAACAAAATTTCACCTCACTGGAAATTTGTATGTTCCATTTGCATTTTCTAAAAGGCAGTCAGTAAGTAGGAATCATGAAATACGAGTTTCATAGAAGAATAAATCTAACAATTAATTATATGTCAAGGCTTAAGAATCAAAAAACTGCTTATGCCCATTGCCAGTCATTCACTCCCTGTCAGTAGTAGTTCACATCTTTCCTGGGATGGCATCCAACCACAGTGGCATCTAAAATATAGCAGGC
Source organism: Thinocorus orbignyianus (assembly GCA_013400375.1). Taxonomy (NCBI): domain Eukaryota; kingdom Metazoa; phylum Chordata; class Aves; order Ciconiiformes; family Thinocoridae; genus Thinocorus; species Thinocorus orbignyianus. The sequence goes on from VXBW01003750.1 coordinate 299,077, forward strand.
TATATTGTTACAGTTGGAGGTGAAATCGAAAGTTGCACCAAACAGAAGTGACAAATTCACATTGCTCAGTGTTGCCTAGCAATAAGACATGAGTTTATTATGAACACTGACTCTATCCTTCGCAAAGGGGCTTTGTATTCACACCAAAATGCCACTACTCTTACAGGCAAAAGGGGCAAAAATAGAGTGGGCAGAAGGAGGAAACAGTCGTAGCAGTTGTAAGCACTTTCTGAATTTCAAAATTCCTCTCTGTCTTTTGGGAACAGCTCAGGAAGGAAAAGGCAGAGCCTGCCTCTAGCTGAACTCTTGAGATTGGCCAGGTAGCTTTTTAGGACCTTAATCATCATTTTGAATACCCTTAGTAGTGCTGTTTCATAAGTAATGAGCTTGCGGCTTAGAAAATTCAAATACATAAAATCTTTACAGAATGTTCGGAAGAACTGCTCAATAGTTGTTTTCATTGTGCAGTGCTTTCCGTTTGCTTCAGCTTTTTTTTTTTTTTTTAATTTTTAAGGGAAAAAAGGACAGGACTTCAAGCAGGTTTTTTCCTCCTCAGGCACCTTTCTGTTTTCTTTTTTAGCCATCTCAGGCATTCGACTGGCCCTGAAGATATTAATTAGCTAACTGTTCACACAAACAGGATTTTCGAGACATTGTATAGGTATCCTTGAAGGCCTTACTGGACACCCCCACACATTTTTAGGCACCTAATCAATTTTTTAAATCCACACAGTAGCTCCTATTAAAAAAAAAAATTCAATAACTGATTTGTTTCTGTGCTTTTATGCCATCTGCATTTTTGACAACTGAATATTTTTGACAGCGTGGTCCATTGTGCCCAAGTTCACATCAGTTTTTTTCCTCTCTTTTTTTTTTTAAACATCACATCACTACATATATGGTAAGAAAACCTGTATATGGGTTATATGACATTTGTTGTATTACGGATTGGCATTCAAAGTGGACTTTTTGAAATGACAAAAGTATCCAAGAAGTACTTCTATTATAAGGATGCATTTATATTATAGAAATCATAGCTTCATCATATGCTATATAAGTCAAGCACATTGAAGTTACAAAACAGTGGTGATTTTAAGAAGCTTTGGAAATAAATACAAAAAGTAAGGATGTAGTATAGAGATGATACCGTTTAGATAAAATAGGATGAAGTCTAGATCAAATTACTCTCCTTTATATTATGAAATGGTTAATTAAAAATGCTAAGCAGAGTTATCTCTTTAGCTTACATGTTCACGTAGCTAAATTAACTGAACCTGTAAAAAAATGAGAGTTTAATTTTTGTATTTTGTATTCAAAATGGAGCTATTGTCCCAAATTCTCATTTATGTAGTAAGCTTTGCAGGTACTAAACCTAGATACTTACATTTTATAAATGTTTTTGTAGAACCTTTAGTAACTTTGGTCCTTTCTTTATTTCAGATTCAACGTGTTACAAACAAACATATTCCACCTGTTACAACAATCTGGCATATTACTTTCTTGATACGTGATGATACAATACCTCTCAGGTTTGCTGAGTAGCAAAGAGAAATGTAAGCAAATGAAAAGGTTTTCCACTTTCACAGTTTTTTTCTGCTTGGGGTTCTGTTTGTCTGAGAACTGTATGAATAGAAGCCATATTTTATAGTATTTCTTTAACCTCTGCCATCTGGTGTAGGTTAGTTTTTCCACTGCCAACATATCCTAGAGGCCCCAGTACCAAAATGTTTAATTTCTAAGCAAACATTTGGACTATATAAATCCAGTTTAAAAAAATAGAGCGTTATTTTTTTAAACTATATATTGCATTTGCCACTAGGAATAACATTATTAAACACACAGACAAGTATGTAGGTTTAAAGGCTTCTGGCCGAGACTTTATTTTCTGTAGCAGAGCTCCAGAGATGTCGGGTCACTCAACATCTTTAATCACTGAGTCATGCTCAGTTGTCGCAAGGGAACTTGAATATCCCCTACTGACCTGAAGTCTGAGGTTCTGTCAAGGGATTTGCAGCACCATAGCCAAAACCTTCCAAATCAAGCATGGTTTCAGGCGGATAATACTCATCCATGCCAAAGCCAAAGCTTTAGCAGCTGTATTTTTGTAATATAAACTGAAGTTAATTCATTGCAACCAATTACTTAAGAATTCTTACTAAAGAATCTGGGCAAGTAGGTAACTACTTAAAGAAAGCAAGGAGTGCAATAACCCTATCTCCAGCAACTTGTTTATATTATATCCGAGGAAAAAAGACCCACAAAAACTGTGTGTCAGAATTCTACTACTAAGAAGTCCTTTCTAAATTTACAAAAACATAATGTTACATTTTGTGCTAGCCAAAAAATTCTCAAATCTCAATTTGAAAGCATGCAGTAGTGTTGATTGTCCCAAGCTGATCTTTAGTTGGAATGAAAATTTGAAAAAAACTTGCTTCTGCTGAGATTGAGCAGGAACACAGTTCATCTTAATCAGTATTCTTCAGAGGCAGACAATCACCAGGGAAAAGACACATAGAGAATATGGATGCATAGATAATAAAGGAGAACATTTAAAGCTGTGTGTAAGCAAAATCTGAAGGGTAAAGAAAAGGAAAATAACTATCCTGTTACCTCATTTTGATTTTGGAACAGATCTGGGAAAAAAAACCCCTCAGGAACTCCCACTTCTTTCCATGTCCACCTGGTTAAATATTTTGTGTGTGTGTGTTTATCCCTAAGTTCTAGAATATCAGTGATAACTTACTTAGCCACCTTCTCCTGAAGTCTTTCCTACTCCTGAAGAATATTCAGAAACATGTTTTTGGCGCACACTGTTTCCTTTAATGAAAATTCACAAAAGGTCTTTACTTCTTACTGTTTATTCAATTTCAGATTAAACAAGTGTTAATAAAAACAAAGAACAGTAAATAATCTAATTAACAAGTAGTTATTTTTTGAGGACTGAGCTGTAGTGCAAAAGTTATGCCCATTTAATTGAATTAATTTAGAATTTGACTAATCACTGCAATCTGGTAATGAAGATTCATGATATTTGTTGAATTCAAATGATAATTTTCCTGGGGCATCTGCTGAACAGTATGGATGAAGAGGTGACGTATCACCTTTCAGCCAATCTGGGATATGAAATTCTGTATTACTTTGCAAGACCACTAATTGAACATATTTTAATATACTTAGTTATTAACAGCAGCATGTAGGGAATGAACATCCTGTCTTTGCTATGGAGATAGTGACTTCTTGTGCCTGGGTGGACAGCTGGGTAAATTGCTCCAGTACAAGTCATCAGAACCAATAAATTGGTGCCCGCACTGTGATGTGTTTAGTCATCAGTGAAACTTAGTTGGTTTAATTTAGTAATTTTCTGATACTAGCTTACTTTGAGACCATTGATACTTTTTCACTGTGCCCCTTAAACTTGTGTCGAGGTGACAGCTTAGAAATGCCTGGGAAGATTTACCTCAGTATTGCTTAGTAGCCATTGATTCAGAAGCACAGCAATACTCTGCTTGGATTTGTGTTGCCCCTCGACTTCCCCTCTCTTTCTCGGCACCACTTACCAGTCAACTCACTCTCCAATTCAATTCTGATTCTTAGTGCACTCCAGCCTGGATGTCCTGTGTCCAGCTAAGCCTAACTATTGACATAGGGTTGGTTTAGCCTTAAGAAACTGGACACGTTCTTCCAGTCCATCTTTTTATCTGCCCTTTTCTGCCACAGTTTTATCTGGACATATTTGGTCAGTGTAACTGAATGTTTTCAAAGGGCTGAAGATCACAACATACCTGCAGGTTTTGTGGACATAAATACCTGTGTGAGAAGAAAAAAAAATCAAAGTCAGAGCTCCAGCAAGGAAGAGACCATAGTTAGTAGTTAGGTATTTGGCCATCCATTAAACATGCAGTGCAGGACCTGCCACAACACTGTGCTGCTGTTTGTCGCATCAGTAGTAAAAGGGTATATGAAGAATCTGGGGGATATTCTCATGAAATTACATCTTTCATCATTCCTCCCTTAAAGCTGGGTGCTAAATCAGTCCTAACTCACAGCCTCCTCCAGAAGATACTGGAGAGAAGGAACCTCAGACTAAACTCCAGCATACAGACTGAACTGGTAGACCTAACTCCTTCTGAGGGACGGGTTCTGGGCTCTGACTTTATGCTCTGGATTTTCTTCTTAACAACAACCTTCTCTGTTTTTCACTAACATGACTGCTCTTCAGATGTGTCTGTAGCCAGTCTGCCTGCCAGGCGTGGGCTGGGGGCTTCGCTTGGCAGCAGAACGCAATGTCAAGTACTGAAGTGCCTGGCTTTGTGGTGCCATTGTGAGGCCTTAGGTATTTTCAGAAGCATGGTTGTGGTTCTCATATGCTCTGTAGTCGGTCCAATAAGAACAGAACTCTAAATTATATTCTAGAAGTGAATTTAACTACAGATGCAAAGTGGTTTTTAAGTGGATTTATAGAGGGAGTAAATTGGTTCCGTCATTTAGATTGTTGTGTTTGCTGAGTACCCAAATACTTACCTAATGATTGCTGTTTTTTTAATAGATGTGATAAGCATATAGGGGACACATGATCATATATCACGTACATGTTGCCTATTTTTATTAGGTGACTTGGAGGTCATGGAGGACAAGAAGAGCTATCCTAAAGATTGTGCATAACATATATATCCAGGGACAGTGAATAATAAACAGTCAGTAGAGCTTGGCAAAAGTTTCATTCAAGGGCGATGATGCACTTTGCATAGTTTTGTTTGTTTTACAGTAAGTAGTCAAATAAATTTTCAGACATTAAAAGTGTATTTTTCTATAATACAATTTTTTAAGCAGGTTTCTTGGCATGCATTTTGTTTGTACTGTGCTTGAGGTTGTTTATGGTATTAGTGGTTTGTGTGTTTGTGCATGTTTGCATTCTGTCTGTTTATGAAGTATTTCGCTGGTACCCTTACACAGCATGTGGTCGGTCGGAGATTAGTTTTGATAACGTGTGTAGTCATCGTGCATTTTACTGAAAGGCTTTTAAAGTAAGGTGGGTTAAACACTGCTTATCTGCAGTTATGTAAAAACAAACTTGCAGGTTGTACTCATCTTTCCAGAAATTAGATACAAAAAACACCAGTTATGCAGTTATGGCAGTGTGGTATATTTGAGTTTCGTCAAGATAGGCCAATGCTATTAATAACTGGGACATTAGTATATTTGTATTATCCTAGATGTCAAAAATAATTAACAGATGACTCGTTATATTATAATAATACATCTGTGTAAATCAATTTTGAAATGAACTACAGAAGCAAAACCAAACCTCTAACAAGGATAATTTAAATTACTTCAGTCTGTAATTGACAGCTAAGTATAGGCAATACTTTCAGGACCCACAGACAGGGTTGTGAAATTAATCTGTGAATTACATTGGGTTTAGAGTGTTAGTAGATACTTATCCTGTTGTTTTGAAAGTATAGATTGTTCAGCATGTGTCTAACAAGACATTACAGGAATACTGTGCAAAAAATGTAGATGCTGAGCTGCTCTAGACACTTACAGACATCAGTTCAGTAAGGATTTTGTGATTGCTACAAACTAAAATGTTGTTACTTTATTTACATGCCTAACTACTACTTTAAGAATATAATTCTCCCTGCCAATCTTGTCCAACAGTTCAAGAAACTATGCTTGGGCAGAAATTATTGAGAATGTGCATGAAACTTAAAAGACACAGACTAACCAATAATAAATGCTTATGAAGATTCCACTTGTAAGTACTAAAGTTCTTCACAGGTAATAAACTTCATGTATCGGCTCAGATTTTCTTAAGAACATTTTCATACAAGTATATCTTTTTTCTTTCTATCAGAATAATATTAGACACTTTTCTAATACTTCTGTACATTGCTCTAGTATGAATTTATGAGAGCTTAAAATACATTTCATTAAGATTATCTGTCTTTGAATATGAGAATAAAATTAACGATAGCAGTGAAAGCATTTAATTTGTTGTGCAGTTTTTTATCTACTTTCTGAATGTAAAATATTATACTGTTGAATCATTTATAACACCATGCTGTGCTGCACAACTATAGTTGCTTTTTATGTATAGTGCTGTAACATACAGTGAGATCTTTGCTTAAGAATAATTATTTAATGAATTTAAGTGAATTAGAAAGATAGCTAAAGGTAGAATTGAGACCTTGTAGCTATTCTTTCTGCTTGTAACATGCCATACTTAACGTTATTCCTGAGAAACCTAAATTCAATCCACAGAAAATAACATTTCTGTGCCTCAAGACATAGGAGCCATTCATACCGAAATGAGAAGCAAAATGTGTACAGAAATAAACTTCACATCTTATGACAGTAGCAGCAGGTTCATAGTGTCAGGAAAAAAAAAAATGATGAAAGGAAGCCAAGCCTGACGAACTGAATTGTGGCTTCTCTGAGTGTTGTTGAACTTCGTTTCACTAGCAAAGCAGTGTTTTGGTTTGTTTTGTTTTTTTTTTCATGAAATAATGATTTACAGATAAAGAAAGGAAAATTATAAAAGTTCCTATCACCACAGTATGCTAGTTTTAAAATAAATGTGTATGCACTGTATAAATCTATAGATCTTCACAACCATACAGATATTCTTCAATACTTTAAATTGGGAGCAAAGAGGATTTCAGTAAAAGCTAAATGATAACACAAAGAGCTGAATTTTGCAATAATTTGCATGGAAATGTGTATCCATGGAGAATTGATGTAAAAATCCAAATAATCACTACATAAGGAGTACAATATTTCTATGTATTAATATGCGATATTTTATAGAATGTAGAATATGTATTCTAGAATATTATATAGAGCATATTGAAGATTAACACATAGTATGTATATGAATTTATTTCCATATCCTGTGTATGCATCTATATGTCTTTCAGTTCTTGTTTTTGTGTGAATCAGAAGTGATTCCAATAGTTCATGCTTAAAATCCTGTAAGAGGTTGTCATCAAGTCCATTATGTATAGGAAACACGTATTAATATTTAAGAAATGAACCAAAACAATACTTAAATACTCATTTTGGGCTGTGTCCAAATACTGGCTCATATGCCAACTACTCACAAGTATAGTATTTTGGTAATATTCTTCTGCTGAGATTTTTTTATGTTGTAAATAAGACCTATGTAAATTGGGTATTCTTGAGAATAGAACTTAATTTTTATGTTATTTAGGTGGTTTTAACTTTTTAGACTTGATACCATCCATTTTATGCTTCCAGTGCAGTGAGCGCACTGTGGGAACAACAATTTAGCTTTCAGGAAAGTTCAGCAGAACTTTTGGGACTCACAGCCTGTAAGAAGTCAGGCACTGTTCAAGTGACCGTGATATTCACAACCCCCTAGAAAGCATTTTTAAATCCTGAGAAAGTATTTTTGATTTTGCAAACAATATTACAATTATTGTCGAAAATTTTGCCTTTAATATATGAAAACATCCCAAAGGATTGAAAATATGTTCCACTTCATTATATGTATTGGCTTCAGACATCATTACCCACTAAAAGTCACTTCTGTTCCAGGTGTGACTATTTCCTATGTAAGGAATCAAGCAGCTAGTTAATTATCTACTTTAAAAATAAAATTCTGGCCTTACGACAAAAGGAGAAGGACCCTTTTTCATGACATTTCCAATGAACTGGAACTTCTTACTTCAAATGATATTCCAAAATCTTGCTTTTTCTCTTGGAACTGGGTCAGAGTTTTTCTAGCCTTGATAGAATTGGCATCCTTTCTCCAAATCGAAATATGCCAGCCGTAGTACTTTTTCAGTAATATAGTTATCATGCAGAAAATCTTTGATAAGACCACATATGCAACATTTGTGTTATAGACATGCATGAACCTGCAAGGTTATGTGACTGTGAGTAACCCCTTTTGCCATTTGATGTTACTAAGACTTCAAAAAGCTTGACCATGAGACAGACTTCTTTTTCCCCCGAAGGCTCAACATTCTTTTTGTGCTACAGTTTTCGGAAGAACTCTTTGTTTGAAGAAGCTGGGCAGGGTAAAGCTGGCAGACTGGAACACTGCCCTGATGTGTTGTGACAGACATGTAATCTGCCATTTGACCACTGGTTCACACATCAGTGTTAATGTGAATGTGACACCTCTCAGCATACTGTTAATCATGCATTACTCTTCTGTCTGAAATGTGGAGATGTGGAGTAGACTTTTATTCTTTTTAGAAGACTACACTAAAATTCTAGTGAAATGAAAATCTACAGTCATAAAGGCGAAGTGATTGACAGCTGCAAATCATAGTCGCAGCAACACTGATATATACATATTTATAGATCCCTGGATTTCAAAACTGAAAAGGATCATTAGAACATTCTGCTTAATCTAACACATTCCTATTCCAAAAGTGCAAAGAGTCAAACATGCGGTCCTATGTCAAGTGTGAAGAAACCTAGAAGACGGCCTTCCATAGTCCAGAAATGAGATCAATTCCGCTTTCATTTCATCGCTAGCACTTTTTTGTCTCTTGGGTTTTGTTTCCTTTTCTCCTGGTGTTTCATCACCAAAGTGCCCAGGAGTTCATCTGCTTTCATTCAACTGAAATGCACGTACCAGATGGTGCAAATAGCCCAGTATATTTCAATCCTGTATCCGTGTCAAAAAACAGGCAGACTGCTGCAATTCTTGGTTGCTGCACCTCATGGTATCAAAGGCTGGCTAAGAAGAGTGACACCGCTTGACAATGAATAAGATTTTTCAGGTCTGGCAGGGAACTTGCTTTGGAAGCTAAAATTCTGCTTCTACACTGTAGGAGTTGCTTTTCATGATTAATTAATTGTGTTTACGCTAATCTACAAAGGATGTAAAGAAATATAAAAATAGAGTTACAGAAATGTGTCTAGTTAGAATACTTTATAGTAACCATTTTGTCACCTGTATTTTAAGTGTATTACCTATTTGCTGTCTAGAATTAAACTAGAAATTGACCTACAATAGAAAGTTCTATAATGTACTTTTCAGCCTACTTTTACAGGAGGACCACTTTTGCTTTTGCTGTGTGAGCTGGCTAGACCGCTGTTCTCCTCAGGTCAATGGAGTTTGAAAGTATCTTGAGGGCTAGGGAGTGCAGTGGAGGTCACTAGCTGCTTTCATCCGATAACAGCTGCTTAGAATTTGACCACAAGATTTTCAAAATGTCTCCATTGTAAAACCTTAGACTTGCAAAAGCCATAGGTCTAGAAAAAATATGATAATGAGCTTTGGAAGAGTGAAGAAAACAGAAACTGGAGACAGTAGTTGAAATCTATTTGTGGCAGGAGTTGACATTCTCTCTGTTGGTTTTCTGACTCCTAGGTACTATAACAGTAATGCAGAGTCCAAGAAGAGTTACACCTTCCTAATTACTCTGGCATTTTACTAATCCCACAAATAATAGAAGACTCACATGGGATACTTTTAGAGAGCAATTCAGTGCTTTCTTACCCTGTCCTCTGTCACATGTGCAAGAGTATGTGTCCCTTTAAGACCCAGGCAAAATATTCCCCTGCCTGTTTCAGGGTTACTTGTGCATTTTTTGATCTTCCCCTTGTTTACAAGCTAGGATATGAGAAATGTAAATCCTGCTGGAGCATTCTGGTTTGACTAATTTTAGTGGTCTGTGGGATGATTTTTAAGTGGCCCAGGAAGGGACATACAGCACTCTTTTTGCCTGTTCAATGGCTCTGTCAGGCTTTTTATTTCATTGAGAATTCATGATTGTTACAAATCTCCAATCAGAATTTTGACCACTGAAGAGGCAGAGACCTGATTTGGAAAACTGTCTTCATTCCTGAACAAAGAATATCAGGACAGAACAGTGCGGCAGAAATTTTCACATAGCTGAAAGAGCTACGGAATTATTATAGTTAACTCTACTTTAATTTTGCATGGGTGTTAGTGTACCACATATATGGATATTCTTGTTAACAAATCTGTTTCTGTGTATTTGTATGTATTTTCAGAAACTGTAGCCTGCCTGCAGTTGTAGTGTAGGTGATTCTTCTCATGTGTATTATAGTTACAGAAGTATCATTTTAAGCAGGGTTGATACTGAAAATAATTGTTTTCTTTAGCTAAAGGCAACTAATAGGTTAGGTAAGAATCATCAAACAGGCTGTGGCAGCACTTATGTTTACTGGAAAACTGTAAAACATAAGGCAGGAGAGAAATGCTGTTTAATATGATAGATGGGAGTCCCATTAAGACTAATGGGATGAAGGTAATAAAGGGAAGTTTGAACTGACTACCTGGAAAAATCTGGAGAGCAAACTAGTTGCACTAAACGACTCTATAATCTCTATGGGGAAGCATTAGCAGTCCAATTGCCTGAGATTTTTGGGAGGCCAAAGGAACAGCAAAATACATGGTGGGGAAGAAGCTTGAATTGGCAGGTAGATGGATTAGCTGACCTATTAGTTCTTTTCTATTGCAAACTTTTATGAATTTATGTGGGGAAAATTCCTTTTCAACCCACGCTGGCAATCTGTTTATGTTCTGAAGTATGATGATTGACATCCCTTTTAACTTTTAACCTAGAGAATATCTCTGCAAGTGTTGTTCCTACATATAAATGTCTAATGCTTTTAATAAAAAAAAAAAAAAAGTCTCTCAATTAGGGGACTGTATCCATGTGCAAATGCAGAATGGAGATCACAACAGAGTCTGAGGTGTTATAGCGGCATGGGCAGCCCTCCCACTCAGGAAGGATGGGGCGTTGAGAAGGAAAAGGGAGCATTTGGGGCTTAAAGACTAGAGAGAGTGAAGGCAAGCAGGAAAAAAAGAGGATAATACCAGTTAGAAACAAGAGTATAATTTTGGTTGAAAGGGGGAATAGGAGAACAAAAAAAACAGAAGTGGGAAGGTAGAAATGTATAAGAACAGAGAAGCAAGATATGAGGGGAGGACTGGTTTATGGAGTAGAACAAGAAGAACAAATAATGACGTGCTCTTGCTCTTTTGGTGCCAGAGCACTTCCTACTTGTGTTTACCCTTGGTTCATCCACATGTAGCCTTAAATTTTTTTTCATTTCAAATACTTAGTACGTATCAATGAAGTATAGTGTGTGGGGTTTTTTTGTGACAAATAGTGTATTTCACAATTAAAACTCAGCCTGCCTGCCTTTCACTTTCCTGTGAAAGTAAAGCCCACTGAAAGACAGAGCGTGTATAAAAATATAGCACCCTAGTAGAAAGTGCTGTCTTTCCTGCATTTTATCTGAACTGGACAAATGAATGCAGGACTGGAAATGGATTTATGAGCGGGAAAACATCACGAAAGAAATATTCAAGAAATGCTATGCTAGCAATCCTGAGCGTATTTAAATAATATTACCAAAAATGTTATTCAAATTTTATGGCATTAAACTAAATCCCAGAGTACGAAAAGAGAAAATTATTACAGAGATTTCCAGTTACTCTGAAATATCTTTTGATGTTACTTGTTCTGACTTAAAGAAGTTTGCTGAAGCATCAACTTCATTTCTGTCGAGGGCTGTAAAAAAGATTGAAGCTGGGGCCTGGAATATGAACAAACAATGCATCTAAGTTAGTGCCCCACAGAATATTTTAAAATTATTTAACACAAATCATCTCAGTGTCAACAACTCATCACAGATAAACTATCTAATTAACAGAAGCCATCATAGTATTTGAGAACTCAGTCTTGGCTCAGTTGATATACCAGAAGGGCACTCCTTGATAAGCAAAAATTATAAAGGAAGGTTGAAAAAATGTTACTGCCTGAAGTAGATTCTTCTTAGTTTTAAATTAACCCTCTGCTGGGTTGGGATTTTTGATTGTTTGTTTGGTTTTTTTTAAATCTCTATGAGATAACAAGCACAGGTTGACCTCATATTCTTAGATATATTCCATGCTAAGATTCTGTAACATGGTCTATTTTGTGATGCAATATTTTCTCAGTGAGTCTGCCATGGACTTGATACCACGCCAGAATGACAGCTCAGTTAACAACAGTGTCCCCAGCTTTCGTAACTACTTCTGAGATAGTTTATTCCACTTCTTCAAAACTGCAAAGGTTGTCAAAATCTTGAGGATATGAAAGTTTACTGCAAAACACTTTCGGGCATCAAAACATTGACTGGTTGTTGCAGCACCAAACCTACCACTTACTGGAATCCAGGTGCTTTGTTTCCCTACATTAAGTCTGTGGGAAAAGAAAGCTGACAATGGGATCCATAAAAACATAACACAGACCAAAAGTTCCCTAAAATAGCTCATGGGAAATACTGAAAACAGATTTCTCATTAGTCTCTGGGGGGTAATATCTACATGTCTAGGTTGGAGGGAGACAACCTAGGTCAATAAGATTCATTGGCCTGAAACTACTCCTTAAACTCCTTGTTTTCACAGAGGAAATGTGAAGTAACAGTAAGTAGGAGTAAAGGACCATCTTCTTCCCATCTCATGCTAGGTAGATTTTTCGCTACAACATCCGCTGAGAGTATGACAGTTGTGGGTCTAATGAGCTCTTAGGCCTTTTCTTCCAGATGAATGTGACTGCTCAGCTGTAGGACAGTCTAGAGCAGACCCTCAGACTTTGTCATGAAACAGTACTCTTGGTATGGAGAGATTAAATTCATTATGCCAGAGAGAAAAGGGGAGATACCATGTCTTGAAAATGCCAATGTACAAAGAGCAGTGCAAGACCATGGTGCATATACCTTTGCTTGTCTCTTTACTCCATGAAACAATGAAAGAGAACCAGCCTGTGTCTTACAGTAATAAATTTAGTTTCTTCACAAAGTCACACCATTCCTCCAGTGAGGAGTAATTTATATTCAAATTTCCATCCCACTTGGCTCTGATTTTGCCCCATGATCCGTATTACCCAGGAAGAACTGATGAGAAACTTTTTTTCAGCTCATTCCATAACTACCATGACTACAATCTCAGAGGGTGGATTTTGGTTCTTCCAGGGAACTGCAAGATAACACTCTGGTCAATACAGAAGTTGTATTTCATGTCTGCACAAAAAAGGCTACTAGTATGAGCTCTATAGAATCATAGAATGGTTAGAGTTGGAAGGGACCTTAAACATCATCAAGTTCCAAATCCCTTGTAATATGAAGATGACAAATAACGGTCACTAGAGTGAAGGGATTTCCTAAGCAATATTGAAGAATCTATATTTTTTGCTGAGTGGAAACAGGTCACACTACTGACATCATCTTGCAAGAGAATAATTTATCCTTAGCCATTATACCATTCCTAGAGCATTCCCAGGTTTAAACAAAGCATTCTTGCCACCATCCTAGCAAACAGAGATGCCAAGTTTCCCCAGGTTTTTTAAAAAAGAGTAAAAAAATGAGTGATGACAACAGAATATTCTACAGATGTTGTTCCCAATATATTACTCTGCAGCAGAAAACAGATTTTAAACCTTGATCTGACTGAGGTTTATTGTCACACGTGTAGAAGTATTTAGGCACCTAACTCAACTACATACCTTTGAAAATTTGAGCTCTAGCTTTGAAAATAAATGACCAGGAAAGTAAACAGGAATATACATATGCATACTACTGCAACAAAAATACATCTCTCTTTTTTCAGCAAAACACTTTATAATCCAAATTTTTCAGTGAAGTAATGGTAAAATGGGTCATTTTCAACTGAAAATGCTTGAAAATAAATGTTCCCATCCTTATTTGAAAATTTTGAGTGCTATGAACTTTGGAAAGATTACTTACAGTCAATTAATCAAAAATTATTGCTTTGTTTTGGTTCTATCTAGCTTGCCAGGGCTATTGAGGGAGACTGATAAGGAAATCAGAAAGTCATAATGATAATTTTAATGGCATCAACATGTCATGCAGTGAATCAAATGTAGAGAAATTAATTTGTTTATCTTGGCTTTCACCTGACACTGCAGTAGAGGTGATGTTATTCTAGGAAAATTCTGATAAAGAACGTAGGAGTACTGACTAGAAGGAATCTGCAGAGATTCTTGAGCTTTAAATGCAGGCAGCCATGTATATAGATACAGAATACATGCCCAGTGTAACCCTGTCACATCTAGTACAGTAGACAGAAAAACCACAAAATCTGTCAGTTGCTGAAGGCACGTATCTGTCAAGGTCAAGACAATTGGCAAGGTGTTTGGTCTGTTCCAGAACAAACTGTATTCATGTATCATTGTATTAGTTTACCCAATTTGATGTATAGTTTACTTAATATTATTAGAAGTCTGTTTTACTCAGTAACACTCCAGAGAGACTTCTTCATGTATTACGTTCGCATACAGAGAAGGAGCATAACTGGATATGGGTGTATTACCAAAACCCTATCTTCCGTACTTTCTTCTGTACTTAATGAATTAATGTTCTGTTGAAGTTAGTAGCAGTGATGACGATGACATTCTTGTACGTTCTCCAAAAGATGCGGAGTATCTCTGTTAAGAGTTGTGCAAATAACTCATTTTTCAATTTCCTGGCAGTTTTAGGTAATGATTTCAGATCAATTCAAATTAATGGCAGCTCTTGGACTATTTTCAATGTTTAACATGTACACATATTGTTTCACCAGACATGGATATGCACAAACTTGATGTTTTCAGAGGTCTTCTCCAAGTCTGGAGAAGCTACTACATATATATTCTGCCATCCTGAACAGTTCAGGCAAGATGTAACAGCCCTCATCACTTCACAACAATATAATAATTATTGATGAATTCTAACTGACCTCAACGACTTTGTTTCTATAAAAAGAATAGCAAAATCCCCATAAAAGCACTAATAATACCCGCCACCACCACTCTCAAGCCCAGTAAGCCTCAGGTTCCCTCCTAGCTTCCCATTGTGAGAAAGTGCGACAAGCTAGGGATACCCAGAAATTTAAGTGGAAAGACTAATTTCAAAGAAAGATTCTTCATTAAAAATGGAAATTACTTTATTTCTCAAGTGCTGGTTTATATTTGCACGTACTTTGCATCCACAATAAGTAAGCACACAACAGAATGACTGGAGTCCAAAAACGTCTATACCATCATTGCAATTTCCTGAATCTGACACTGGCAGCATGCTGAAGCAGTGTCTCATAAATGTTAAAAACCGGGTTGGTTTGCATCTGATAAATGTTAGAAAAAGGGCTGGTTTTCTGGGGATGGTTCTATCAAATTGGGATTAACATTTCCCACTTAGTCCCTTATGCTTCTGGAAAGGCTGACATAATTTAGTGACTATGAAAGTAACACCTTTGTCATTTTCATTGTACTTCATTTCACCTTCTCATTTGCGTCTTTTTAAATTAAGATGTCTAACTGAATACAGTAATCAATGTGCCATCGATTTATATAATGGAATTGTAATCTTCTCTTTTCTATTCTCTGTTCCCTTCTGAACACAATTTAACATCTTATTTGCTTTTTTAATAACCACTGAACAAGTCTCTTCATTGAGCCGTCAACAGTAACGCCTAGATCTTTTTTTTCCTGAGAGGTTACAACTAATTCAGGAGACATCATTATGTATAAATACTTTAGACTGTTTCCACTAACGTGTTTCAGGGAGGTCTTAGCTCTGTTGAGGCTTACCTACTAAGTTGCTCAACCAGTTATTTTTGCAAAATTCACCTAAAGCTCTTTGTAGTCCCTTAATTTAAATGATTCAGACAAGTTTATAATTTCAGCTGGTTTTCCACATTTAGCCTCTAGCCTGTTTTTTATTTCAACTTACAGAGTGAACAGCACTTTTGCCAAACTTGCTTTTATGTAGTTAACTCTGCGTTCATTGTGCTGGAAACAAAAATTTTGTTGCTGTTCTGTTAGTCTATGATGTAGTCACAATACCAACAGCCACCAAATAGGATAAACACCTAAGAAAGACCTAAAAACTACTTACTATAAAATTCCATAAACCTGACATACATAGCAGTCTAACCATAGCTGCATGTCACAGCATTGATTTGTCCTCCTAAAAAACAGTCTTAGTCTTGGGACTCTTGATTACTATCATTGTAGCTACATTTCTGTATTATCCAATTTTTACTAGTTAAGACTCCTTCAGTAATCTACTGACTAACTTTTGCTTTACTATTTCTGCTGGTGCTCATTTGAATTAGTCTACAACTAAAAGTCACCCATGTCAAAACTACATTGGATTCACTAAAACTGGGCTGGAAGTGTAGAATATATTGAATGGGGGTTTTGCATTTTTGGCAAGCAACATTTTGCCTCATTGTCTCAAGCAAAGAACTGCTTGAACATGACTGTAAAATTTAAAATAGTTGGAAATATTTACAAAATTAGGTTCCATAATATCTCTTCTTAAAACAAAAATCTTAAAATAACACTGCATGAGACCGTTCTGATTTCTGCTATTTTCACTGCCTTTTTTAAGGAGTCTTAATCTGTGGGTTTGTCTCTTCAGTGCAATCACAATACAATTAGAAGGCAATAAACACAAGAGATGTATCTCTTATTACACCACTTTTAGGTTGCATTACATTTTTCTGTTTAAGAGTGTTAACTGTTACGGCAAGGCAGCTCACTGTTAAATAATTTTTAGAACAACCTAACTACCTGTTAATTCATGTAGCAATACGTTCAATTATTTTAATTTTCTGTTTCTACAGAATTTGGAGACAGGTGTACTTCCATCTATGCGTTTAACTATATTACATTGCTGGATTTCCTGGAATTTCCTCCTCTAAGTACTATTTTTTTCATTAAATCTGTCCATTCAGCCTTTGTATTATAGCTAAGGGTAAAGAATCTTCAGCCTTTTCAAAAGACAAATTTTCTGCTATAAACAGCATGCCATTACAACGCAACTGATTGCAAAGAATTTGGATTGCAGTGTGATTCAGGTCTTTCATTGAAGTGATATCATCCACTCAACCTCAGCAATACCTTAGAGAAATACAAAGCAGAGTAACTGTCTTTTATATTGTACTCTCTCAGTACAAGAATAATAGAGATGCCATGAATGTTGCAGAGGTGTCACATTAGCTGCTCTGTGCTAGAGCTGAACTAAATAGTGTAAAGGAAAGGGAACTTATTGTCAAATTTTTTTACAAGGATGGAATAGATGAATACTGCTTACAAATGAGCCTTATTTAGTTTTAAACACATTTCCCGAAGTAAATAGTATATTTCCCTAATTTTCATGTCTTTTGGTATGCTTCCAAAAAACTTGGAAGTGAATTAGTGTGCAATTTGCATCCAAATCTCAGCCAAGGGGATGTGGTTTATTATAATACATGGCCCTCCTAATTATTGAACAGCCCGAGAAAACCAGGCACAGTGTGCATCTGTTATTGCTTGACCACACTGCCAAACATAATTTGGCAAGCACAGAAATGTACATTGAGCAGACCTACAGTCTAATTTGCATTAGTTTGTAGTAATTATATGAAAGCTATAACTGAACCAAGCTTGTCCTCTCTTTTTAGATCACATCATTCTTTTTGAAAAGAAAAGAAATCTCAACCAAAAATCCAAAACAACTAAATAGCACACATATACACAACCCTGAGAAATTCCTTGTTTCCACAGTAGACTTTCTCAGTATTATTTAATCATTATCCAAATGTTATTTCTGTGTGTTCTGTAAAATATCAAAGAAAACAGATTTTTTCCCCTACATTTTTGTATAGGCTTTTCTGTTTTCCTTTATCCCCATTCAGAATTTTTTCGACTCTCCTGCCAAATTCTAAAACGCTGTACTGGTGATTAAATTCAATACCCTGTAACTGGTGATTAAAGTCAGTGGCATTTTTTAATTCAATTGCTAAGGAGGAAGGGGAGGAAAGTCCTGCCTTTCATAATTTGCCTTTGCCCCTTTCCATAGTCATTTAATTCAAACTCTGCTCTGACAAAAAGGAGGCAGTCTCGTGACAAGCCATCTTCTGTCACAGTAATGATGGAAAGTAGTGGCAAAAGTTTGGGGATGGTAAGGTAAAAGTACCTGCTGATTTTGGCCTACAAAACTTCCATGGGAAAGTTCTTGCTCCCTCTCTTATTTTTCTAGTAAAATTTTGTATTCACATATACAGACATGTACATCGTGGCTCTGTATAAGACGTGATGGGAAACCTAAACTAAGCCAGTAGATGAGCACGTACAGCAAAATCTTGTCTACACAAATTATAGTTTTGTGACAATTACTGTGTAAATAAACTCTTTTCCTGAAGTGCAAGAGGAAGGGCTATAAAAAAGATGAGAAAGAGGGTCGGATTCAATTCCCATTGAAATCAATGACAAAAACGACTATTCACTCCAACAGCCACAGGACCAAGCATAGAGGAAGGAGAGGGTTTTTTCTCCCCATCTTCTTTAAGTAAATGCTGGCATTTTCTGCTTCAGCTGCAGGGGCTGAGAAGCAGAGGCATAGTCTTTGTTGTTGGTAAACAGCTTGACATTTCATAGTGTTGGACCAGTCAGAGGGCTTTCAATCTAGAGTTTGAGTACTAAGAAATAACAGTATAGTCACTATGTAGTTAGGTATTCTCAGATTGCTTAGGGTGATTATTAGCTGGCATATCCAGAGTCACATACAGTTACTGTGAAATGACCATACGGAGATTATGTAAATGAGTTTCCAAGAGCGAAAATGCAATGAAGTATCAAAGTGAGTAAAAACTGCCGAATATCGCTGAATGAGGGAACACTACCTCTACACTCTGATTAGCTGATCAAATCTATTTTCATAAACAAAAGCAAGCTTGCAATGAATTGGAGAGGAAAAGAAATACTAATGAACCTAAGTTACTTCCATTTACAAATGGCATTTCACAGTTGACCAAAAGACACTCAGTTTGCTTTCACGGATTATGCTGAAAATAAACGTATGTTTGCTAATACAATACCTGCTGCAAAACTGCCTTATTTTCCATTTCAGTTTTTTAGCCTACTTCTACATGAAAATAGAAGCTGCATAAGTACATGGCTTTTTCCTGAATCAGTCTCTTTCCACATATATTCCTGTTCATATCCTCTTACTTCAGTGGCTGAAATAAAGCAATGGAGGAAAGAAGCTGTAAAGTAAAACCACACAGTTTTGCTTTTATTAGCACCAGAAACTGCTCCATAAAGAGTAATCTATCTTTATCTAGTTTGATGGTATTTTGGGGATTTGTTTATAGTAAAATGATTAACCAAAACCCAACTGTTGAATAGTTACTGCTGCTGCTGAAATTCAAGAAGCAGATTTTGTTAGAAGTGCAGGATTGTTTTCTCTTTGTTTCCCGTTTCGTGCTTTCATACATCTGAGAATACTACTCATCTTTGCACAGGCGGGGCCAGGAATAAAATAGCTCTTCTCACTGGCCCCTACTGTTGTGGAACATTTTCTTGTAGGGAACAGTTTTATTATAGTTCAGGTATCGTGCCAGAAGCATTCCTACGCTTTGCATATTCATTATTTAATACATATAAAGCAAGGTCTTCTGTGCATGTGGGTTCCTTATGAAAAGTGATTTGACATGCCTGGTTTTAAGCTTTTTCTTTTAACAGTCACATCCAGGATCACTACCAAACAAAAATGAATTGGTTTTCAGAGCAGGAAAAGTTCTGCAATACTCAAAAGATGGCATACATTTAATAATTCTGAAATTAAAATACGTTTTCTCCCATTGTCTTCATTGATTTCCCCCTTTTTTTTACTCAAAAAAGTAGCCACATTCATCCAGCTTCAGACATACCCAGAAATATGAGCTGTTTCAGGGCATCTAAGGTTTCCACTCTGAACTATGCAGAATAGCCACTGAACTGTATGGAGTTCTTACATTGTAGTTAAACACCTTAAGACATCATGTTAAAACCATAGTTTTGGAGAGGTGTATGCAAACCCCTTTCTGTTAGTGAAAGCCTGCTCAGAAGTGTGCTATACTATGAGTGTTTCTTTCTATCAAGAAACTCATGGGCTTGTAACGGTGCATGAACTGTGTCTGTGTATCTCTTGGAAACAGATGTCAGGTGAACTTGTTGCACCACAACTTCCTTGGAGCTACTCATTTTCAACTTTTGCAAGTTCATGCAGCACAGTTTGATCTCCAGTCATTTCCATCTGCACAGTTAGACCTGGCACTGATGCTTTGAGTGAACTGGTGGGTTTAATGATGTATAGGAGGCATCTTGGAGTCTCCCGTAGTTTTTTGCAAAGATGGCTAAGTTTGGCCTCTGTTAGGGAACTCACAGCTTCAAAATGAACAGTTTGGCATGAATGAAGGTTATCTGGCTGGGAACTATTTTAGAAAATATGCCACCAAATATCCCACTGTAACAAGAGAGTGGCATACAGAGTGGTGGGAAAGACAAGGAAAAGGACTTGCATTTTAGTTTTCTTCCAAGAGAAGTCCCATTGTCTTTCTTTCCTTCCTTTTGAAAATAATTTCTTACTGGACTCCCAAGCAGGAGAAAATTTCCTCTTTAAAAAAATAACCAGTCTGTAAGGAGCAGAGCTTGTAGTCAGCAGTCACACTTTCTTGAAAAGAGTTTTTTTTTACACTGAAGGTTTATTCTGAAAATGTGCATAACTGCTTGCTATTATTTTAGTGTGTATTTAACCTGTCCTGTTTACAAACCCAGCATCAATTCTCTTATTTACACCTAACTGTAAATCCTATCTTGGTTTTGTTTCTGGTTTTGTTTCATTTTTTTAAATGACTTCATATAGTCTTTTTGCTGTCAGCAGTAAACATCAGCTGTGTCAATGAAGCTTTCAGTATACCTGTTTAACCTAGTCTTCTTCAGAAAGTGTTTAGCAGCACCTGTGCAGGTTCAGGGACTCTACTGAGCCATGAAAGAAGTAGCAGGCAATTCCGCTGAATCTGGATAAATGGAATAATATATGGTACAGACTTAGCTGCTTGGAATGTAAGTAAACAGATTGTGAACACTGGAAGTAAAAATAATGAAAATAAAATTATTTTCACTACAATATTGCAGACAAGATTGAATATATTGAGGGGCTAAAAATCCAAAGAACCACTTTTGGAATAGATCAGAGGAATATTTTCATTCCTGTATGGCTTCATTCTTTTCCTTGTGTGTACACATATGTCCTAGAGATACTAAAAGAAACTTGTCAATTTTAAGACTAAAGAAATCCCTAGGTTATTCAGGCTATTAGATCTTCATATAACACAAGCACATAACATTTTCTCAGCAAGTGACTTGTGTCAGGCAGCACTCAGGAGCTGTCTATCTGAACTATCCAAAACCTTCCTCTAAGGAAGTGCTATGCAAAGTTACACACTTGGTATAAGTTGTCAGACAAGGGGAGTTCCCACAGCTTTATCTCTGGTGACAAGTTTTGTGGTAACTTTGAATTAGTTAAGCGTCTCTTTCAGGGAAAAAGAAATCAATTTCTGCTGCAGATATTACAGGCAATGGAGAAATTGCCACTTACTGAACTAATTTGTTCCAGGACTTAATGACCCTCAGTGTTAAAAAAAACCCACGAAAATACTTATTTCTTGGCTTTTAGTGACTTGGTTCTGCTGCTTCTGCTAGGTGAAACAGCTGTTTCGTACCTACTAACTACACATCTAAATCTGGTGTCCTTGATCCTTTTGATGAATTAAGAATCAGCTGCCTAAGTCTACTAATTGAAAACAGTTTTCCAGCCTAATGACACCTCGTTATCTGGTAGGAAAAATCAAACTGAAAAAAATATTTTCTGAATGTCACTTTTTTGATGCATAAATTGTCCATGACCAGACAAGAAACTGAACATATTCTCTCTTCAAGATAAATTATTATTTTTGTCTATAAATAATATTTGGTCTTGATATAGCACAGAAAGCAGACAGTGACTAAGTGAAAAAAAATATTTTAACTGTAACCAATATAAATAATTCATTGAAATTTGTACCGATAAATTATTATTTTTTTAATATGTATATAAGTTTATATATTAAGCAAACTAACTTTGATTCTCTCTTTTGTATATAAAAGCTGTCACTTTTCACAGATGCTGGAGGAAATAAAAAACCAAAATACAAGGAATTTTCAGATTTTGTGAGTGCAGAATTGCGGTGGGAAGATTCCAGTGTGAGCAGCAGGTAATTAATATAGCGTTCTCTTGCAAAGGCTGTATTTTCAGTGTTAACATCATGTGATTTCTCTTTATATTTTTTCATTATAATGGCAGATGTGGGCCTCAGGTTAACCTTGACTAGCTACATTAAAGTGAAATTTGTCTTTTCCTTGTTTTCACTAATTTATAGAAGTTTACATTGCTTGATGTAAAATACATCGTTTCTCAGCAGTGAAAGACATAGCCTGCATCTTCAGACAGTGTGAAACAATAGCTTCAAGGGAAATGTAAATTGCTCGCATTCACTTCTGTGGTGTTATAATTCTGACACTGAATCCTAAAAGGTAACATTTTAAAGGTTTTAACAAAATTTGGTAGCGATACATTTCTTCAGTCTTCGGTAACTGATTTCCTGTTTACTTTTTCTACAACACAGTTATCAAAGAGAACACTTACAGCCTGAGAAAAGTGACATCCACTTGTTGAAGGGCTTATCATGCTGACTGCATTTTAGTATTTAATTCAATAGAATCAAATGCCGTGACCGCAGGACTTCAGACTGACTATTAAACCAGTGAGCGTTAGACACAGAGCCAGACCCATTTCTCCTGCAATGTTGGCTTTCTGTGAATATTTCAACATTTTGGCCTACTGATCCATTTATTTTGGTGGGCAGTCATGCTAATAAACTCATAGACTCAAATATTAGCAGGAAACAGAATGGAAGGCTCTCCAAAAAGAAAAAAAAGGTTAAACTGATTTTTGTTTTTTATGTGAATGAAAGAAAATGTTTAATTTATTCAGTTAGACCTACCTCCATGTATTTTTTTTCTCTCAGCTTTCTTGTGCCATCCGTTTTAAGTTTGGTCACCCTGATAGTACTTTTTGAGTTATGAAGCCACACTACATACTATATGTACAATGTGATTAAGGACTTGCTAATTTGAGATCAATGTCTTTTAGTATTCCAGTGAGTCATTAGAGAAATAAGACGCAGGAGGCTGAAATTCCTGATTTTTCCCCCAAGAAGTAAACAGATTTTCCACTGAAATCTAAACAACAACATTAGTATCAGAATTTAATATCAATATTTTGATTGAGCTTATAGCTAGAAGGCAGAAAGAGAGAGACTGCTTTCTACACGTATCCTTTCCTGTACAAGGCTATAGCATCTCACGTTTTTTTGAAGGCTTATTTAATTCATGTTGGCATTCTCCAACATTTGATAAACATGTCACTCCTCACCAGGTGTTCTAACTGAAAGCAAAGATGGACAAAATATATTCTACAGTCTACTAATGACAGGAGTCCACTACTTTCATGAAAATGTAAAAATTGTGTTTGCAAAAATATTTGCAAAGTTGTCTGTGAAAATAAGGATGATGAATGGGGTCCCTACATTAATTTACATGATTTTGTGCAAAGCACTTTTTCATGAAGGGATTAATTTTCATGTACTGGAAGCTACATTTGCACGTTATGTAATTTTTTCTTTTATATGTTTTTTTCTTCAGAGCAATTTGATGATCCGTACCCATCACAGGGTAAGTGTTGTGGCTGTGTCTGCCTAGGAGAAATCAGCCAAGAATTCTAACAATGTACCAAATCCTGTTCTCAAAGATATAATCTGTAGAGAGCATCTACTTCGTCTGACAAACATGATTTCAATTTAGGAAATAGCTCACAGTCATTCTATTGGATCTGACACCAGCGGTATCCATGCAGCCATTCTGTGCAAACTCCCTGCTTTTAAAGGTCTTGCCATCACTGTTATTGGTCTCACAGATGATGAAGTATGACACTCCATAAACAATGAGCTGGGCCTTTTGTAGGCTGCTTTGCTTTTTTTGGCTTCAAACTGCCACTGAATGTCAAATCAATTTGGCTCTCATTAGAACAGCTTTATATGTGCAAATGTATTTGTGTCTGGTTGCCACTTTTTTCTATTTTTGCGTTCCTTTCCCTATGCTTTTTTTTTCTCTTCTCCCTCGGATGATGTCATTTTTCTCTAATCAAAGCCAACACCTGTTTCTCTAAAATAGGAGCCTCTGTGTAAAGCTCTTTATCACAATCTGAGTACACCCTAGATGGGTTCATTATGAATCAAGTTCCCCCAGAACAAAGAGGAAGTGCTCTGTTACTGTGACATTGTACATCATAGAGCCTGGATAAAGTCAAGAGCTGATGTAACCTTGACTTTTGACATCCTGAGAGGCTGCTGTGTAGATAGTGCAAGGTGTGTAAGCCACTGTCTTTGATAAGTAATGAAACAAACAATAAATCTGACCCTGTCTGTAAGAAGAGCTCAACCATTACACAATACTGTGTTGGGCTCGGTGAGGTTCTGGGTTTGTTGTTTTTTTCTGCATAACCAATTAAAAGGAAAATGGAATTGTGACTTTGAGGATTTCTGTTTTTGTAAACCAGGAACCTGCTTGGACAAGCTAAATGAAGAGTGCCGCGCAAGGAAGGGAATAGAACAAAGCAGGGATGGCAGAACTCCCAGTTACAAGATCTGGTCTAACAGAGCACATTGCAAAGTAGTCGGAAATGGCTGGAGATTGGGAAAGGGGAATTGGAGAGGAAAAGAAATACGCTGAAAGTCATGTTCTATCCCAGGTAATGTGGCACTTGTAAGTAGTCAAGAGTGTCCTCTTGCTTGTGTTGTTCCTTTTGCAAAGAACTGGAAATATTTTTTACTTCTTTAAATAGAAAGATATACATTTTAGAAGCTGGGGAACCTATAGATAGACAGTAAGAGTGAGACAGAAAAAACATGGTGCTAACTATACCCCAGCTCCTTCTAAAAGTGAATATTTGGCACTTAAGAAGGAAGACACTTTCTCTGGACATTGCAGGATAGAAACAAAGGAGAAAGAATCAGCCTTTTCTCACCACTACCAATCATGGGCTAAAGCACCTTCAGAGAACCTCAGGCTGTCCAAGAAGGGTCCTTGCTCAGTTTGTGAGTGGATGAACTCCTATGTGATGGGACTCTGAGTCAGACACTCTCCAAGGAAAATGCCTATTTTCAGAGCTGAAGGAGAGGTTTGCTTGGCTCAGATACTCGGTGATTTCAAATCTAGTGCTAGCTCTAACTGAAATATATTGGTAATCTGCCATCTGTGGTTTTCTTGAGCAGAAATTTTGACTGAAGTCCAGGTCTTAGTAGATATGAGGCCATGTTACAAAATCCATCCTCCTACTCGACATCATCCTTCATAGTGACTTACCATGTCACTGCCTTTGAATTAAGGACCACAGCAAAGTATGCAAAATGTGGATACTTCCGTTGCCAAGTCATTTCTTGGTCTCTCTATTGAAGCTATCTATAGTGAATATTTCATTACTGACATCTATCCCAGCCACAGAATTGTCAAAGCATTTATTCATGTGTAATAAATTTGCATAAACACTCCACCCCAAATATAATGAAGCATAGAAAGGATAAGAAAGACCTAAATTATATTTTAAGAAAATATTAAAAGCCTTCTTGATTGATTTGCAGATGCATAGCAAAATTCCTTCATATAGTGGCCTCATGAATGAGATGATAAAATGCAAGTAAAGCATAATGATTGGCATATTAAATACAAGATCTTTGTCACCATCTGTTTCCTGATTGTGTCAGCAAGTTGGGTTTTTTTTCATGAAAGTGTGAGAATACACCATGGCCTCGAAGTATCAAAATGTCAATTATACATCACATTTTAAAGTTGGATGCCCAAATCACAAAAAACATTTTGAAGTGTCCCTAAATTCTGCTTGAAACACTGACAAATTATTACCTATCCTTCACATTTAGCCTTACTGTACAGTAGCATGGTTATTGTGCTGGAAAATAAAACAGAGCAGAAATAGAGGCCAGATTTACAACTTCGTAATGAGTACTTAAAAAAAAAAAATATACAGAAGGAGACAGGGAGAGAACTAAGCATTCAAAACAAAGTGATTAGTTGCAGAACAGTCCTATCAAATACTTGTTATTTAAAGCTGAATACTTTGAAAACAGTTTTGCATTTCTGTTATTTTCCATTATAAATAATAATAACTTATAAGGAAGACAGTATTATTTTTTCTATATTTTTACCTGTACTGACAGAAAAAAAATAATAATGCATCCTGGTTACTGTAATGAATCAATAGAAACTGAAGCAGAAAACTTATGTCAAAGCCAGCTAAAATACAGTAACCTTTCCGTTAATACAACAGGTCCTGGTTTACACCCTCAGTGGTCTTATATGAGAATTGGTGGGAGATAATGTTTTTATGTCCCACATAGGACGAGGTCTACTGGCACCGTCAGCTGCCAGTATCAGCAGCCCGGAGGTGAAGGCACACAAAGAGCTCCTGATTCTTTTTCTAAAATATATATACAAGTCCCTTCCAAAGCTGAAAAGGCTACTAGAATCTCGAGGTACTATTTCTGTTAGGGAGATGAAACAACAGGAGTAAACTGATTCTTCAGTCACCAAGGACACTGACAAGACCGCCAAATAAATGCAATGGCCTTTAGATTTGCTCCTAGACCAATTATTATACCAGTGAAAATGAAATAGCTGTGTCTGTGTAAAATATGATAAAGAGCATAACCATGTCCAACCAGTCTAGCCTGAACTATATTGGAAGAAGAACTATAAGAAGCCTAAAGGAAAAAAAAAAAAGTGACCTTCCAAACGTGTACTTTTGATGGAGCATAATGAACACATTTCTTCTATCTCATAATTTCTGGTTATACTAATGCTAATATGTGGTAAGATACACAAGCCACGTTTAAAACAGACTGCTTATGTAATATTTGCAGATAAGTTCTAAGTTTTTGCTGTAATAAGGCAGCAATTTAAAACATTCCAAATGGGTTCCAAATGAGACTGATTCCAAAGTAAGCAGACTTCAAGTAGCATAACTTAAATTACATGTTTGGGGTAATTTTCTGTGCTGTCAAACAGAGATACCAATATGTAACAATTATAAATACATTGACTTTAGCAAATAGTAATGTAAGTTCTAGTATGGCTATGGATATTAAGCATGCATGCACAAGTGTATTGAGTCAAAAAGTTTGGGAAGATTCAATCTGCAGTTTCTTATTCAAGCAGTTCTCCATGTGCAATTTTATGTAGACATCTCTTCACTAGTACTAGAAACCTTTTTTACTTCAAAAGTTTGTGTAAATGATCTGTGAAGTTTCAGCAGAGATTTGTATATTTCATTTTTCATTTCATATTTGCATGCTCTGCCAGATACCAGTCTCTCCATTCATCAGCAAATATTCATCATAAGCTGCTGGAAAGCAGAAAAGATTAAAAGTCAGAGCTGAAGCTGTGCAGCTGTAGTTTGATTGACAAAGTTTGTGGCCTGAACCTACATATATACACAAACCGAAACTCTGGGCAGAAAAAAATGAATACATGAGAAAAAAAGCTCTTCTGAGAGCTTTCACGTGTGTCTGTTGCCAAGGTAACCACTGTATGTATGTCTTCCAAACAGGTACCTTTTGGGGGTCTGACTCTCTCAGCTTGTGCATCTCACACTGAGATGTCAACTGAATGCAGGCAGTAAGAGTCCAGCAGTAGAAACACACTGTGAAAAATAATTAGTGTATTACTAACAGATGTGTTTTTGTATGTATGCATACTGCTAGTGTCACTGTCTTCTCTGAAAGTGAGGTCTGGATATGTGTGTGGTAATTAAATGTTTTTGAAATTTGTCTGTGAACGTCAGTCCATGTCTCAAATTCTCATAGCAGGGACTGAAATAAGTTGTCTTTATTGTCTCTTTATAATTTGTTTTTTTCTTTATGGAAGTTCATCATGAATTTCTCCCTTCATCCTCTGTAATGTCCATTCTGAAATCACTGTTTACTAACATATGAGAAACAGTTTTACTTTATTTTTCTCTTCTGGATGCCACTTTTATTCTTCTTGACTGCTCTGTCAGGCACCCCAAATGAAAAAAACAAAACCAAACCCTCTTGCACCTTTTTTTTTTTTTTTTTTAATTAAAAGTTTGCTATTTAGGACTTAATCCTGAATCAAGTGAGATTATTACAATTTTTGTTACTGATATTGATGTATTTTTCTTTTCCCTCACATCAGGAATATGTCATACAAAATCATATGCTTTGTTCCACGTATTCCCCTGGCACTTTCAAAAGAGTTCTTTGAGGATTTCTGTCATTCTCTGTTCAATAATCTTAGCAATTACAGAACTTTTATAGTCTGTATAGTCTATATTTTTCTAGATCTCTATATGTATTTTGTTTAAAAATACATTATAATTCATTATAAAATACATTTATTTGTTAAAAGAAAGAACAAAGCAATATTGAAAATAATATTTTGATTGAAAATGTATT